>APFE031536420.1:0-11064 GCA_000404065.3 Pinus taeda | reverse complement strand
GAAAACAAATACGAATTTACCTTCGGAAATGTATATTTTTAATAAGATATAACGAAAATTATCTATTTCTTTTTATGAAAAAATAATGATCTTTTCTATCACTTATTTAAAATAATGAAAACACATACGAATTTACCTTCCCTCACGCTTTTTCTAAAGATATAAGCTATTCCTAAAAACAAAGTCTCCCTATAAGAAAAATAATGCACATAAAATGGTATTATTAACGTTCTAAAGATATAAGCTCTTCCTAAAAACAAAGTCTTCCCTATAAGAAAAATAATGCACATAAAATGGTATTATTAACGTAATATAAGATAAGAGTTTTATTTTAATTTTTTCATAATCCAAAAAATAATAAACACAATTTAAATAAAAATAGATTTTATGAATCATGATTATATATATGGTAATTAAATATATAATTAAATTTGATTTTTAAAAGGTGGGATAGGTTTTTCCACTCAATGAAAAGTAAAATAAAAAGTATTTCATTTCATTTTATATGTTTAACTATCTCTGGAAAAAAAACCAGTATGAATGGTAGAGGGCCATAACTGACTTCCTAAGACCGGATCCAGACTTGATGGGGCGTTGAATCCTCAAAGAAGGTTGTAAATGATACAGGAGGATTGAAGCGAAGCTAAAGAGGGCTGCATAACAGAGAATTCTCAATTGACTCGAAAGAGCTGAGCTGAGGTTGATTATTATTAATTTTTAAAACAAACCAATGATAAGAGAGCTATATGAATATTTTGAAAATGTATTCATTATTAATTTGAAAATTTAATAAACCGGTGAGAAGGAAGGGTAAGGAAGTTGGTTGAGGTTGAGGTTGAGCCATTAAATTCATTGGTGTGTTTAATTGATAGGTTAAAATTGTTTCACGGTAGAGTCTTTTTTATTTAGTTACGGGTAAAAATTTTAAGGCTTAAAAACCATGGGTTAAAGTAGCACATTAAAACACAATGTACCAACGTTACCGGGCCTCGCTAATATTGGACTTCACGGGACCGGACTTGATAGGGCGTTGAATCCCCGAAGAAGGCGAATGCGAAAGCTGTAATGTAATGTAACTAATTCAACTAATTCCCGAGGATGGAAGCGAAAGGGATATATATATATATATATAACAGAGAATTCCCCATTGACCTAGCTGATTTGTATTATTATTATTAATTTAAAATTGGTATAAACAAGTGATAAGAAAGAGCAGCTCACAGAGTTTGAAAACGTATATTATATATTAATTTGAAAATTTAACAAGGATGCATTGCATTCCGCATACTTGCCGTATAAATATAGCTCCCTGGTTTCGTAAGTCAATATTGAATACCTTTACTCACCCAAAACCACTTAAAAAAAAGCTTATAAAAATATTGAATACCTCTATTCGTTTACCCAAAACCACTTAAAAAAGCTTAGGGAAAATATTTGTTTGATACAAACTTCCTATTCGTCCCTATGAGTTCCGGGCTATTTATTTCCTGCCATGCCATGCCATTCTTTAGTGGATTCTTCATCATATTGTTGTTAATGATGTAAATAACATGTCATTGAAACTTTCCATCACCGCCTTATATACTCAGGTATATCTTATATAATATGTGCACAGAATGAAATGTACACCGGGTTGCGAGAAAGTGGACGAATAGACCAAGCTTGTCAGTGGAGACCGTACCGAATTTGAATGGGGAATTATTCACGATATCGAACCGAATCGGCGAATTTGCGAATTTTTTTCCATTACGGTTGAACTTGGTAATGATGGTAACTATGATGTAAACTCTTTTGAAGCACCTTTGGTAGAAATCTGTGTCGCTCCTTTCTGCTGATTCGGATTCATAGCCAGAGGATAGATTCATGTTTCCAATTCGTGTATATATAGAAGATAACTATGACTACCTGCACAAGGCTTGATTTAAACAGAATCCCAGAGAAATAAAAAAGGATTATGTCCACATTTAAAACTACTGTTTTTTATATCAGCAACATGATATATTAACCACCAGTGGCTTGAAATCTTAAGTTCAACGATAGCGCGCCCCAATTTCTGCGTGTGCCGCTGATAAGGAATTCGGCAAACAACGTAGGTCTTGTTGATCAGAAAAATCTAAATGATAATAGTATCTTCAATTCATTAGTAAAGCTGATACAGACATTGAAACGGTATTAGTGACGAGGTGGTTTAAAAAAACCCACTTATTAAATAAATTTGGCCTTTACCAAAGAAAATCTATACACAACATTCTTTGGTAGTAGTAATAATAATCTGCCATTGTGACTGCAATAGTAGTTAGTTTTATGCCATAGCGCCTGCAATAATAGCGCGCCAAAGAATATCTATCCTTTACCAAAGAAAATCTGTATACAACATTCCTGGGTAGTAATAATAATAGTCTGCCATATTTCTTGCAATAATAGTGAGTTTTCTGCCATAGTGCTTGAAACAATAGTGTGTGTATTGTTAACATAGTTCCAATTGATTGTAACCCTATCTTAAAAAATTTAACAAAACTTTCCAAAGTACAGAAAATAAACATAATAAGCAATGAAAAATATGGAGTCATATGGTAGTATTCTACATTGTTTTCAGAGGCCGCATCAAAAGAAACTCATAGCTTTTGCCATAGCTTCTGCCATTGTTCACGTTACATGAGAATGAAGAAACTCATAGCTTCTGCCATTGTTCCTGCAATGATACTTAGTTGATGATAAGCTATATTGTTAGTTCTGCGATCAGAAGAAGCTCATTGGTATTACAATAATAGATTATGCCATTGATTCTGCAATAATTGATTATGCTATTGATTCTGTAATAATAGTTAATTGATGATGAATAAAATAGTTCTAATGGATTCATTGATGATGAATAAAATAGTTCTAATGGATTTTAAAAATTTTACCAACTTAGAAAAAATAAACCTAAACAGTTGCTAACCATGACTTCTGTAGTAGAATTTTTGCATTGTTTGCAAAAGACTATCACAGAATATTTATACAGTGTACGTTGGAATTAAGAATCTTTACGCGAGAATGAACTCGCTACAATTAAGTTGATATCAAAACACATTCATACTCGCTAAAGTTGATATTAGAACACATTCATATAGCATACCGGATAATAGAAAACAAGTTCAAATAAAAACTAAGTCTCTGCAATATCTTTTTTCACTCCAAGATAAATCATTTAAAAATAGAACGAACATCTATTTTTCCAACTTATTATGATTAAACATTTAAAAACTAAGGTGTATTCCCTCACACTTCTATTCAAGAATAAACTTGATAAAGAAAAAATATTTTCAAAAATGAGGTGCATTCCTCACACCTCTATTTAGAAAATATCATTTTGAAAATAAAATAAATCACAATATAGAATAGACTTATCATGCTCTTCTTGGCAATTTTTTTTTAGGGAAAACATGAAAAATCACCTTGGTAGGATGAGAAACATAACAATAATTGCGTTCACATTCTCTACAATGCTAGACAATTTCCCTTCTTTTTGTCCTCCATGGCTGAGGTTAAACTGTCGAGCTCTTGTGAGCCGACTTGATTGCATGGGGAATCATCCTCTCATTCACCCTCTGATTCTTGCGCAGTAAGCGGAGTAAGCGGAACTCTTCAGTCAACTAAATACATTGCTCCAAATTTTCAGGCTATACAAATCCATGGCAACTTTAATAGATGACTTCAGGTTCTGACCTTGATGAGGACACCGATCTGGAATAAAGACTACCTTGTAATGATTTTGTTTGAATGTCCATGCCTCTACCCCATATTCTTCTTTTAGTTTCCCCTTATGATACTCATTAGGGAAATAATCTGATCATGAATTGGATTAGTAACCTGCGTAAGATGCTTATTTTCAACGTGCCTGAATTCCCCCTTGTGTTTCACCAAATAATCTTGTAACTTGGGTATATCCTCTCTCCGAAAAACATCCCAAAGAGCACCTCCAAATTCACAGTCTTTGTTTTCAATCTTCCCTGCACTCTCGGCAGCCCATCACTTATTTTGTATTTTTCTCTCAATTTATCTATTTATTTTGTTTGGAATCTGTGAATTTGACTTCGGTTGTATGCGTTATAATATTCACAGCATCACATCCAAGTGTAGCTTAATGATTGAATCCCCTCTTCTAATATGCTAATATGCTCTTCCTTGGTGCCATAGGCTATGTAAGTTTTGGGACCCAAATTAGGGTTTAAGGAGTGCTTTGGAAGCTTCGTGGCAAGATTTAGAATCCCAAATTTAGGATGGGTGTACTCCTTGAAAAGTAAAGCACTGTTGGTAGACGCCCTTCACCAAGCTCATGGTAGCAAGAAAGACAAAGATCATACCCACAATCATCACAGCTTCTATAGAAACTTACAATAGATGTGTGACAGTTGTCACAAAAATGATGATTATCTACCTTCACATTAGACACTCAATCTCCAGGTCTTATGCCGGTTTTTTCTGAATTTTGGACTCCCCCTCCAGTCAGAGCATTTGGTCACCATGAATCATGGTGACCAAATGCTTGGACTCGAGGGGGAGGCCAAAATTCAGAAAAAACGGGCAGAAGACCTCGAGATTGAGTGTATGATGTGAAGGTAGATGATCGTCATTCCATGGTCACTCGGAGAAGAATGTGGAGCTCTGAATCTGGCGAGTTTCCATGGATGGATATGGTGGCAGGTGTAAGTGGTGGTGTGGAATGTGCATTTTTTGGAGGGTGACAGGTGTATTTTTGGTAGCTCCTGGGGTGTGGCAGATGTATTTTTGGAGGCACTTGTATTTTCTCCTACCCATATGCTACCAAAACTTTGGGTGAAATAACTAAGTGTAATAAAAAATCCAAGAGAACTAAACTTTGGGGCACCATAGGCTACTGAAACTTTGGGTAAAATTAACTCAGTGAATCGAAAATCCAAGAGAATTAAACTTTAGGTAAAAGTAATGCATGCGATTGCAGAATTTGGATAAAATCAACAAACAAAATCAGAAAAGAACAAATCTGCAATAAGACCTCAATCTGAATAGCCAATTAAAAAAACTTGGAAAATTAATTAAATAATTTGAATTATCAATTTTTTTCTTAAAAATTTGGTGAAAGCACTAAATCGCATTTGATATTTAAAAACTCAAACAAAATTAATTCAATTTCAACGCGATATCAATCATTGTATACCTGCTACCATGGGCCGGTATAATAAAAAGGGTAACTATAACCGAAAGAAGTTTTAATGAGATAGGTTTTTAAGGGTTTTAATTGGTTACATATAAAAATATACAAGTGTTAAAAACCATGGATTACAGTAGCACATGGAACATAACGCAGTACAAAGTAGGTTATATATAAAAAACCTCAGGTTAAAATAACACACGACGCACAATACAGCGAAAGAAGCCACACGTTAAGCTGAATCCAGAGATATGCCTTGATTGAAGCAATGGATGAAAAATTAAACGTAATAAAAACAGTATGATAGAATAAAACTATTGACGAGGAAGCAGAGCAATCAAGGGTAAAATTCTTGCGGAGAAAATAGAGACTTAATACGGTGGCTCAGGCCCACGGCACAAGGGTATAACAAATTATAGAGAAAGAAACAGAGCGAACCTTAAATCCATGACTGATGTGGGCACAAGGCACAAGGGTATAACAAATTATTGAGAAAGAAACAGAGCGAGCCTTAAATCCATGAATGATGTAGGCACAATAAGAGAAAACAGAACCTTAAATGCATGAATGGCTGATGCACATGGACCAATACACAAAATGTTAAAGCCTAACCAACACACAACACAATATACAATATGAGTTATACCCAAAAGGAAAACAACCCACGGGTTTATCGAACAAAGAACACAATACACAGAAACCAACCCAAGGGTTTATCGAACAAAGAACACAATACACAGAAACCAAGTTATGTCCAAAAAAAGCATGGATAAACTAATAAAGAAGAGGTTATACAGGATAGAACCACAAACTAAAATAAGCTAATACGCAGTAGATTAAACCCAAATACACCGCTATGGGTAGTGATTCTTGAATTCGCACGGAATAGGATAAATTGGTGAACCTAGACACAAATAGACACAAATACCTGTTGGAAGAATCAATGGAATCCGTAATTTCCACCCTCGGGATCTCAATTATTGATTTGTAACTTTTACCAACACTTACAGGTTTTGGTGTAACTGTAAACCTCCACATGGTATCAGATCCTGAGGTTCGATTCCCGAGTTGCGTTTGAGGGGAGGTGTTGGAAGAATCGCCGCACCTCCGTGGAATCCATAATTTCCATCCTGAGATCTTAGTTACTAGGGAGGTGTTGGAAGAATCGCCGCACCTCCGAGGAATCCATAATTTCCATCCTGAGATCTTAGTTAATGATTTGTTTGTAACCTTTACCAACACCTCTGGGTTTTAATTTTCACGCTAGAATATTAATTTGTAACATTTATCGACACCTGTGAATTTTGGTGTAACCTCAAACCTCCACAAGACAGATTAAAAGGATGAAGGAAAAATTAAATGTAATAATAAATAGATTAAATAAAAAATTAAATAAAACAAACCCTTAAATTCGATAAAAAAATTTGAAAGAAAGAGAGCCTTAAACTAATCAAAGGAGACATGCAGATACAAGGCCAAGGGCCATCTCTACATACCTCGAATTGGGATTCGATTTCATTTCTTCAGCCAAGTAATTGGAATTAGTGAGATAGGCTTTGAACAACAGCAACGTCAACCACCTATTTCTTTCTTTAATTCATTTCCCTGAAATGGAATTATGAAATGGATTATGTCCTCACAGCAAATAGAAACATTGAAATTAAATAGAATTTTATCATAACATTTCTGAAAGATAATTAATCTCTATGAACCCAAAAAAAACTATTAATCAACTCAATCACCCTACCATACCCTTTTCTTACTAGCATCAGCATCAGCCTCTGCCTCCTCTATCCCACACAACCGTGATTGACTCAAGCACGAGGTCGACCTACTCCTAGACACGGACAAACCCGAAGTCAAACCACACATACAGCCAAACACACACAAGCATAGCTAGACGTGATAGGGACAGAGGAGGAGGAAGATGCTCAAAAAATGAAAAGACAATATATTATATGTAGGGATTCCCCAGTGCCCTTCAAACGCTACAAGAGTTTTACCGCCTCTAAGATTAGTTTTACAAAGTCCCTACTCTGAGTTAATGCTTTTTGGTGCAGCTTGCTTTTGTTTTTTTTCGATGGTTCTTTCTTTCCATTAATGCTTTTCGTTTTTTTTCCTTCCCTTCCAAATGCACATTCATGGTTTTACCGTTTTTTACTTATTCCATTTGGTTAGTCACATTATTATAGTAAATAATTCATGGTTTTACGGTATTTTACTCATTCACATTATTACGGATTGTGGATTCAATTCTCATTTTAATATCTTATTTATTTTTAGGATGTTGGAAACAAGGCGTTCAAAGGCGGTATTACTCGAGCCTTTGCCCGACATACCTATGTTACTTATTTTTAATTTTATGTAATAGTTATATGAAATTTATTGGGTATTAATATTCTTTTTTTTAATTGCAAAGCATTTTGACAAATATGTAAAAAAAAATTTAACAAAGTTTTTAAAATGGTAATGTATTTTTACAATGAAGGGGAATTAGTGTATAAACGATAAAAGTGCGATTGAAAATGTATGTGGTTAGGTATTAACAAATCGTTACAATGAAGGTCAAGGTCTTCGATTTTGATAAGAATTACGGTTCTAAAAATGGAAAGGGATTTTTACAGTAAATGGAAAGGTCTTCGATCTTGATAGGAATTAGTGTAGCCATATAAATGATAAAAATGCAAGTGAAAATGTGGGCACCCACGTATTAACAAATCTTTACAATGAAGGGCAAGGTCTTCTAACTTCACACGAATTAGTGTAAACTTATAAATGACAAAAGTGCAAGTGAAAATTTGTGTGCCCACGTATTAACAAATCTTTACAATGAAGGGCAAGATAGGCAAGGTATTCGATCTTTATAGGAATTAGTGTAGCCATATAAATGAAATGGCTAGTAAATAGAACACGTACCTCATGATATATTTCACATTACGAGAACTAAAAAAATATGAAGATCTCAAAACTCATAATTAAATCTAATTGGTTCTCTATTTGAGAGGTGGAATGTAGATCTGGAAATCTACCTTGGATGAACATTACTTTTGAAGTTGATAGCTCAAAGATTTTCAATAATGCCAGGGCTATAATTCAAGACAAGGAATTCCTCCAAATCATCAAAGGTTGATGTTTGCTAGGCACTAGCATGAAGATGAAAGAAATGTACTAGTTGATTATAATTTTTAGAATAACTGACGTGTTTGTGTCCATACATCTCCCAAGTAATATGTAGGTCTTTGTCATGATGTTGACTAGCTCTGGTGTGAATACTAAAATTCAAGATAATGAAGGAATTCCTTTAGATTAGCAAAGGTTGATCTTTTTTGGGATAAGAAACCTTGAGATACGAGTTTTGCAGGTTTATCCTGAAGGAATTGACTCACCCCTCAGTTCTTTTTCCATGTATTAGTATGCAATTTTTTTTCAATCACTTGAACTTCAGAGTTAGAAATAATTGACAATGATAAGGAACACATTTTAGTTAAGGATGGAATTGCTCCATAACCATACAAGTTGATCTTTCTTGGTAAGTAAGGGAAACTCCTATAAGTAAGGGAAATATTATTGGCCTTAACAATGGTGTAAAAGCCACATTTAATGAGGTTAGCATGATTGTCACAAATAGTAGAAGCAAAGATGTTCCAGAGAAGAATAATCATCATTTGATCTTTTTTGATAAGTATGGGCAACTACTATAAGGGCGGGCAAGATTATTGGCCTTAACAATGGTGTAAAAACTACATTTAATGAGGTTGGCACCATTTTCAAAAATAGTCGAATGAAATATGATCTAGAGAAGGATACTCATCTTAATAATTCATGTGATATAAAAGTTGGTTCCTATTCTTTCCATTTTTATTTTATACTTATTTTAAAAGGCCAATAGGTATAACTTCCACTATTCAATTTGGTTTATTTACCCTTTTCCTTGTTCACTTAAAATATTTCCTCACGTGACTGAGTTATTGTGCCTTTCTTGTATCTCCAATATATACTCATCATATGAAGTTGTCTAGTTGTGGTAATTATTTGGAGGCTTTTTGTCCTTATGTGTCTTCCATAAAAATTTTCTATCTATTATTGGAATAGTATTTTTGTCTATTTTACTTATACAGGAGACAAACTTCCTAAGTTGTTTTATAAATGTAATTGAATATTGTTTATGAACCCTAATGTAGCTTTTGTGGAGGCACTTGAGTGGTCCAATTTTTTTTTAACCAATTTTTTTCAACTGGAAGTCTATATATTTTCTGTGAATTATTATTTAGTATATACATTTCTCAACTATGACTACTCTTCAATTTTTTTAGTTAGCCCAATGATAAACATTTTATTTTTCTTTCTCTCCTAACAAGATGTGCACACTGAAGAAGACTTGAACATATTTTTAATAGCCAAGATTTTAGTTCTTTCTCTCTTTTGCATGGCTACTATTCTCAATGTTCCAATTTCATATGCCTTCTTGAAACTTGTGATTTTTTCTCCTGCAAAAATTTTGTTTTGATCTCAGGTATGTGCTTAATAGTTTTCAAAGAGTATGTATTTCAACGTCAACATTACAAGTCCTTAAACTAAAATCATATTGATTTAGCTTAATTGCATTTTCCTATTTAACATTCATGAAAACTACTATGATACATCTCTAGGAGTTGATGTTATTGGGAGATTGTTTGTTTCAGTATATATTGTGGATATGATATGATTTTCGTAATGGAAAGTCTTATGTATGCATGAAAATGTTGGATGGTGTTGAAAATTTCTTGTTTGATAGTATTCTCCCCATTTTTAGGGGATTCGTTTATTCAAAATGCTAGTTGAGTGTGCAATTTTGAATGAAAATGAACAACTAATCTACATTATTATCCCTTGGCAACATGTTTCAGTAATTAATGATTTCCCTTATAAAAAAATCATGGTAACAAATAGTGTTGCATGCAATTCTATTAGTTTGATACTATACAAGATTGAGGCATGATAAATAAAAACTAATTTCAAACCTTTTACTATGTAGATAGAGTATAATGTCCAGTAATTTCACACAAGTTCCTAGATAATGTTAAAAAATGGTTCAACTTTTATCTTTGATGGTTGATTACTTGTAAGGAAAATTTCTATTCCATGAATACATATTTCCCTTCCATGCCAACTTGGAATCATTCTTGTGGAATTGTATTATGTTGTCATGTTCAATAATTAATGTGTTGCATTGAAGCATAATGATAAAATGTTATCTCATTTGTGAAAACAAGACTTTCATAATTGGTATATCCTATGTGTTTTATTTCTTCAATCATTTCACCATCCAATTTGGGAGCGAGATGAAGAGAATCTATTCGAATTTGTCACCACTACTTTTACTTACAAGGTATTTGTGTAGTCTTAACACTTAGTTCTTCCAATTCATCTTAGGTGCATCATTTCTTTTCTTCTCTTAGGTTCTTTTTAATTTTAGATTTGTTTTCCTTACAAGTTTATGCCCTTTCTTTAAAACATGATCAAAATATTTTTTCTCTTAAAATGAAAGAAACGATTACATTTTAAACCCTTTAGTTATGATCGATGAGAAATTCGAAACAAGAAACAAGTAATAAAAAAATCCACCTTAGTATGTCTTACCCAATGGTACTTATTTTAATTTATAGTTGTTTGAAATAGTGCAAAGAGTCTATTTTTTGGCAAAATATTCTGAAATTAGTTTCACCAAAATTTTGCGATACATGAAATGGTTACAGATTTAGCACTTTGGCTATGCATGATGGAAAACTCAAACCTAAGAAAAATGAATATCTTAGTATACCTTAATCCATGATACCAATTTTAATTTTCACTGTGTTTGAAGTAGCTTCGAGGAGAAGGAGTTTTTAGTAAAATATCTGTGAATTAGTTTC
>APFE031536410.1:23468-46079 GCA_000404065.3 Pinus taeda | reverse complement strand
GACTCCACTATTATCCAATTCCTTGAGAGCAATATCCTTTCTAGATTCGGATGCCCTGAGAAGATCATCACTGACAATGCTGCTGCTTTCAAATCCAAAAAAATGATCAACTTCTGCCATAAATACCACATTACCTTAGGCCACTCCATAGCTTACTATCCTCAAGGTAATGGCTTGGCCGAATCTTCCAACAAAAGCCTCATTAATATCATAAAGAAATTGTTGGAGGAAAACAAAAAGAACTGGCATAGGAAGCTCCCAAATGCTCTGTGGGTAGACAAACTTTCCACCAAGAAATCCATTGGGATGAGCCCTTATGAACTTGTATATGGCATGGAAGCCAAGTTCCCTTCATCCCTGGGCATACCTACTATCAAATTGTTGCAAGAAGTTCAGGCTGAACCGAATGACATGCAGAGAAGAGTTAATCAAACTGTTCACCTTCAGCAAACCAGAGAACAAGTCTTCAACATAGCTCAAATACTGCAAGAAAAACTCAAGAAGATGTTTGATAAAAAGGCCAAAGCAGAGGATTTCTGGGTGGGCAGCAAAGTTCTAAGATGGGATTCATGAAGAGAAGACAAGGGAAAACACGCAAAATTTGATTTTCTGTGGAAAGGTCTGTACATTGTCAGCGCTGTGCAAGGCAATAATACCTATTTTCTCAAATCTCCAGATGGCAGCACAGCTGAAGAAGGCCCTGTCAATGGCCGAATGCTAAAGCACTACAATGATCCGTTGGATTGAAAAGAGCAGGCGGTGTTTTATTTTGTACATACTTGTATATACCAATGTCTCGATTTTTGTAAGAGTCCATGATGCTGAAGCACGCAGAAGAAAGCAGGCAGTGCTTTACAGTTTAACAGTAGCACAAGCGAAGGAAAGAGCTGTTACCAGTCTAAAGGTTCAAATCAATCCAACAGTCAGGAAGAAGACGTTCAAAACAGAGCAATAACAGAAGAAACAAGGCAATCTGACCTGCTGTTCTTGGCTTCTCACAAGGAGAAACCATCCCCAAGTGGAGCCACTGTTAGCCTCCTGCTGCAACAGGTTACTCATATTTCATGATTGACATTTTTACAGACCAAATATGTCATACTTTGCATGCTGCAATGCTCCATATTTTCTTAATAGTCTCCAAGCGAAGAAGGCTACTCAGAGTTCATCTAACTGCTTTCCAAATTTTGAGGAGTTATTCTAGTGTTGAACAATTTTTAGTTAAAGGGAGGTCCAAACAGCTTAATCTTGGTCTCCTTAGGTTTCAATTTCCTATTTTAGAATATAGAGAATGAAAATCTGTCTAAACAGCTTAATCTTGGCAGATTCTTAGATAGGTAGAGAATCAAAGGAGCCCAACAGCTTAATCTGGGCCCTCGGATGAAATAAGGGTAGTAAAAAAAAGAAATTGGAATGATGGGTCTGCAAGTCTAAGTGCACCCCAACCAAAAGAAGAAAAAATGTTAGGTAAATAGGTTGGGTAGGTAGTTTTGAGGTTGCAGAATCTTGATTGCTGATCAGTTCCAGGTTTTCAGGTGTCATGTCTACTCAAGACAAAATCACCAGGCAGTTCTATGTGAGAAACTCAAAACATGCATAACTAACTTCCGTTCTCCATCTCCCCCTAATCATTAACTAATTTCCCCAAAAGAGGTCAAGATCTGCTTGATACTTCTTAAGTTCCATCATTTTCATGTCATTAGCTTGGGTGAAGATCTGCTTTACTCAAAGATATTCCATACTCTCTCTATAAGGTTTTATCCCCTCGTTGCAACCTAAGATCTCCCAAACTTAGCGTTTTCTTACCATCTCCATATTGACTAAAACTATGTAAATCATCCCCTATGTAAATATCCCTCCCCCTGGTTGAAAAATAGCCATAAGTACCCTCGGGAATTGTTCAGATTATCTGAAACTTAGCAAGAGCCCTCATGCTGCCCCTTAAAACCATCTTCTAAATGCAACATACTCCTTCCAAAGTATAAAATCCCTTTTTAGGTTATCGGACCCCTTCCGAGGCCTCAAATGCTTTTCTAACGCACGTACTCACTCCTTCCGACCACAATATAGCTTTGCTGATTTCCTTAACACTCTGCAGATCCTAGTAAGCCATCTCGCGTCGCCATATCACAATATTCTCACCATATAAGTTATGCCCCATCCGTTGTCACCCGATGCAATATCGCGATATCGGCGATCGGCAGTCGCAAGCATCGCATGTCCAAATAAAATACCTTCTCGTTCCCCGCCGATGCGATATTGCGATCACTTCGGAAGAAGTTCATCACATCGCCTTCAAGTATGAGCACCCCACTACGTCCCATCTGTACCAGGGACCCACCGCTGACGTCAGCAGGCTGACATCATCTACCGTACTGCTGATGTCAGCAGCCAAAAAACTGAAAATTCACGCACCAAGAAAAATCGCACTTCGGAGCTCCGGAACAAGAAATGGAGGTAGTTTTCGATGCGTGATTAGCGTATCGCTACAAGAAATAGGCCGTTTGGGGGAATCTTTAGGGAATATTTTGATTCCTTGGCCCGTTTTGCACTGAAAAAGCCCGAAATCGCCCGATTTTGCTAAATTAATCTGGTTTAAAGACAGGAAAGGACCAGAGACAGAGATTAAAGAGTATCAGATCAAATCAACAGGGAAAAAGCACGTCAAAGAGTATCAGCAAGCGACAGAAACCATCAATGTAATGGCAAAGAGTATCAGTGAATATCTTAACAGCGGCCCAAAGCAGGAGAAAATTTAATACCTTCCAGCAAAGTCAAAGAAAGAGGGCGAAGCCACTCAAAAACCCTCAAACCACGGTTATTGCACATTTAACTCGCACCAGAACAGAACTACAGATCCCAAAGCACAGTTATTCCAGCAGTACGACATCGAGCCTCCAAGGGTCACATTGCACTCTTTTTGATTCAGCTGCCTCTAGCGCAACCCAAAGGACTTACCTGCATTCAATTCCAGCGACAATTAGGTTTTTAGAAAAAGCTTTTCCAGCATACCTGTTTAGGTCAATTGTAATAAATGAGTTTCTAATATTTTGCTTATATATACCACCCTGAAAGATGGAGTAGGGGTTGGTTGGTGAGTCGAGGAAGTTGCTTAATCTTTGATATCTCGACATTTTCTTCAAGTAGAGACCCGCACTGTAACTGTCATACTTTCTATAATCAAAGACTGCTGAAAGCATGGATTCTGAAATTGTTTGATGTGTTTAATTGGCCGGGAGTGATTATGGAATTCCTATGCTTCTATATGGTTCAATAAGTGTTTCTCAACTATGTTAATTTTCATATTTTCTTTTACCACCATTCTGCCATCTAAATTGCAGAAAACAAGAATAGCTTAGTATTTGTTTAACTACACCTTAAGCTCAATTTCTGCATCTTTTCATGTTTTCATCAGAAATAGTTATGAACATGTATACTTAAATGATCTTGTTTACGATGTTTCTTTCACATATAAATGAGAGTTTAGGAATTCTTAGCTGCTCCTAGATAACCATTCATTCACTTCTCCTCTTCTTCAGTTTGATGAAAGATTCTCCTTTTCCTTTCATCTATGATCGTTAGTCCATCCTTTCAGTAAATTGATAACTGTATCATGTGTGGCTATCCTGCTCCTTAATCCTCTTGTGACCAAGAAAAAGCAACAGCAAGCCTTAATCCATGACTCCATGCCCAATGGTTTGAAACTTATCACATCTTACCTTGCCTCTTTGCTTGAAATTTCCGCCTGCCATCCAAACACAAACAAAAACCCCTGAGCCAAAAGCTAGCCTAAAATCGTCAAAAAAGTTGAATCATTAAGAGAGATCCCTCTCTGATTGCAGGTGGGCTAGAACCTGCAATCCAAAGATTGGTTTGTGGTTACCTCGGTCGTATCCCTAAACAGAAGCCTAGGGACAACCTGAGTGATAACATAATGGAGACTCCACTGTGGACCTCCTCAGATAAATTCATTAAACCAGTTTGTAGCCCCACAGAGGAAGAAACCGACCTGTGAAAGTTTCGGTCGACCTGTTTTGTTGCGTTTTTAGAAAAAATTCCCAAAAAATAGATTAGAAGTTGGCTCCTAAGAAGAAAACACGTTATACACGATCAAATCCTTATCCAAATAGCCCAGTTGTTGTCGAAAATCTGAATTTGATTCCTAAGATCATTAGAAAACAAAAGCAAAAAGAAGACCAAGCTGCTGCGAGTCCTGAAACAGTTCAGCCAAGCAGTGTTCCAACCCCTGTCAAAGTTTTATTCCGGTCAACCCCAAGTTCCCCTGGTTCATCACCTCCTTCTCCAAGCAACTCCTCTACACCTCTATCCCATACTCCTACTACCACAACTACTCCTTCTACCCCGGTTGTTCCTGTCATCCCTGCTGCGTTAGTTCTTCCGCTTATCCCCGTCATCATGGCTAAATATGCACCCTTACAATTGCCTGCTAATCCTGGGGCTATGCCTCAGGACTACCAATCAAAAATCACCTATTTTGATGGCGCAACCTCCTACACCGCCCAACACCATACAAAGAAAATGCAGGATTATTTCGAGAGTTATGAGATTGACGATGAGAGTGTAAGAATGAAGATTTTTGTCCAAAGTTTGACCGGTGATGTCAGAACCTGGTTTAGAGCACTTCCACCCAATTCTATAGTAACCCTGAAGCCTTAAACCAGGCATTCATTAACATATGGGAGAAAAAGAAAGACCCTTGCACATACTATCTGAGTATGATACTATCAAAAGAGGACCTCAGGAAATTGTTCTGGATTACTGTGTAAGATTTAACAATGTTTACAATGCAATACCACAAAATTTAAGACCTCCACCCAACCTCGCGTTATACAAATTCCCAGATGGCTTTGATGCCGAGATGGCGTATCAATTAAGGGAAAGAGCCCCTCAAAGCCTTGCAGAAATGCAAGATGCTGCAGTGAGTGTGGAAGCAAATCTAATTGCTAAAATAAACAGAACTAGAACTGAGAGGAGAACTACTTTCAAAGAAGAACCCTCAACCTTCGATTAGAAGCTAGATGCGATCATCAATGGCATCCACAGGCTGGGAGACAGAGTGGACAATGTTGAGAGAAAAACTTCATGGGAGGGTCAACAGCCCAATGCCATAAGGAACCCAAACTTCAGAAAAACCCAGAACACAAACGTTGGAAGGGCCAGTCCGAACCATGATATTAGGCCTCCTTTTCAAGAAAACTATGCGGAAGCATCTACATCCGCTGAGCCCACAGATGGGACTCATATGAACCTGATAGATTCAGAAAACGAACAGCCAATCTTCCTCACGGTAGAAGACCAACCATACCTTGATGCAAAACAATTTCACACAAAGTCGGGAGAGTCCTTTGACTTTAAACAAGGATATGATACTACTGT
This sequence comes from Pinus taeda, assembly GCA_000404065.3. Classification (NCBI taxonomy): domain Eukaryota; kingdom Viridiplantae; phylum Streptophyta; class Pinopsida; order Pinales; family Pinaceae; genus Pinus; species Pinus taeda. The sequence goes on along the minus strand of APFE031536410.1, from coordinate 40,685 downwards.
ATATGAGGTACAAAAGCAATACAAATTAAGAACAAGGACCATTGATGTTCCCCCATCCAGCAGAATAAAAGATAGCAAACAACTCAACAAAAGTAAAGGAAAGATCACCAACAATCAACCAACTGACAGCTCGGTCCCAAGCCCTCATCAGGTTACTGTGGAGGATGTAACAGACACACACTCTCCTATTCATCAGCCTCTACCTCCCTCCTCCCCAAAAGAAGATCTGAATAGCATTCCCAGACATCTTCCCAAAATAGAGATATCACAAACGGTCATACATCGCGAGACTGACATTCCAAAATAAAACATAGAGAGTATGCCTGAAAAAGAGAAATTCACCACGGTCAACGCCAAGAACTCATTGGAAAAACCATTCAGTTTAGAAGCAGAGATTGGAAAACTCAAGATTTCCATTCCCCTCTCGGAACTTGCCAAACATGATGTATACAGACAACAAATTCAAAGGTCGCTTCAATTACCAGAAGTAAGGGATGATGTAAACGTTTTAGATGATACCCTTGAATTACTGTTCGGTCCAGAAGTTGACGAAAAAACAACATATGGACCTATTCCACCTTTTTATGTCAGCCTGCACATACATGAAAAGATACTGCATAATGCTATGTTTGACTCAGGTGCCTCACATAACCTTATGCCCAAAGCTGTGATGGAAAGGTTGAAACTCGATGTCACAAGGCCGTACAAAGATCTGTATTCCTTTGATTCAAGTCAGGTCAAATGTCTAGGCTTGATCAAAGACCTTTGTGTCTCTCTAGTCCAATTCCCCAACAAGACAATCTTAATGGACGTAGTAGTCGCTGACATTCCCACAAAATATGGTATGCTCCTATCCAGATCGTGGGGAGCAAAATTGCAAGGATCCCTTCAACTTGACCTCTCTTATGCCACTATATCTGTCTTTGGGCAACCAAAGAGACTATATAGAGAAACATTAATGAAATATGTGGTAAGCAGTGAGGAAAAACCCCAAAATTTTCCGATATACTCAATCCATTCTGATATGGATTCTTTTATTTTATTTAATGATAACACCAGCCCTCCAACTGATGATAAGCCGTTATCTTTAGAGCAAGGAATGTACGTCAATGAGAAAACAGTTGCCAATACCCATGAAATTGTCTCAACAGCCAAGGCAACCAAAAAACAAAAAGAAGAACATCCCGAAACTGAAATTATAAGTCTGCCCGATCCTCAAACAACTGAAACTCTCAATAAAAACCTCAAACGAGAAGTCACATGGTATTTGGAGTTTGATGGTTCGGTAAATAAGTTAGGAGCAGGGGCTGGAGTGTGGATTTACAATACTCATGATAATCATGCACAAAGCCATGCCTATAGACTCAATTTCAGATGTACAAACAATATGGCAGAGTACGAAGCTCTTCTCTTAGGCCTAAAGTTGCTCAAAACCCTGGGAGCTACTACAGTCTCCATCCTAGGTGATTCGGACTTGATTATACAACAAATAAAGGGTAACTTTGTCGCTAATGATAGTAGAATGAGAGCTTACAGAGCCACTGCCACCGAATTACTCAACGCCTTCAGTGAATTTAGGCTGGCCAAAATTGCACGAGATCACAATATTCATGCCCATAGTCTAGCAACCTTTGCTAGCACATGCAAGGTTCCCTTTGAACCAAATCACCATTTCACTGCTGAAATAAAACACAGACCTTCGGTCCCTAACAATGTCAAGGATTGGCAAGTATTTCAAAATGATACCCAGATTAATAGTTTCTTAACTCTGGAAGACGAATTTTCCAACACAAACATTGACATGGATGCCATGGCCGAGTCACAAGAGTTAGCAGAAGAAAACCACCTGACCGTAACAGCTACAACGGCTAAACAAATCCTTAGCCCAATCGTTTTCAACGATACAAACATAGGACAGCTGAAACAAATCTGTTTAGAGGAAACAACCAAGGTAGAGGATGAGTTTATTGATATGAAAAGTAATGTTCTACAGGCCGGCCTTACTCCATTGGAAGACATGTTTGATGACAACGATGTGTCCAAGAAGCCAAAGATGGAACCTTTGAATGTTGCCATAGACGAACACAATATAGGAACAGCAGAGCATCCCAGAATGATTAAATTATCTAAAAATCTGCCTCCTGACCAAAAACCGAAATACGTAGATTTGTTCAAAGAATTCCAAGATGTATTTGCCTGGAGTTACGAGGACTTGAAGTCCTATGATACTTCAGTAATCCAACATACCATTCCCTTAAAACCAAATCAGAAACCGTTCAAACAGAAACTTAGAAGAATCAACCCCATGCTTCTTCCCTTGGTTGAAAAAGAAATGAAGAGAATGTTTGAAGCAGGTATCATTGCATCCATCAGATTCTCTGAATGGGTGTCTAATTTAGTTCCCACTAGAAAAAAAACGGGAGAAATAAGACTTTGCGTATACTTGAGAAATTTAAACCAGGTCTCTCTAAAAGACCACTACCCCTTGCCCAAAATGGATCATATATTGCAAAGAGTAGTGGGTTCCTCTAGAATTTCTTTACTAGATGCATTTTCAGGATTTAATCAAATACTTGTTCACCCGGATGACCAGGACAAGACAACCTTTACCACACCGTGGGGAACATTTAAGTACGTTAAAATGCCTTTTGGGCTAAAAAACGTTGGTGCTACCTTTCAAAGGGCAATGAATATTGCATTTGCCAAAGAGATACATGATTTCCTCGTAATTTATCTTAATGAACTGACCCCATTCTCCAAATCTGACCAAGAGCACCTTAAACACTTAAGGCAAATTTTCATGACATGCAGGAAATATGGCATTTCCTTAAATCCTAAGAAGTCCTTGTTTGCCCTTGAGGAAGGCAAGCTGCTAGGGCATATAATATCAAAAGATGGGATTAGAATTGACCCGGAAAGAATTCAAGCTATCTTTCAAATCCCTTATCCAAGAAACATAAACGAGCTGCAAGAATTCCTTGGAAAGATCAATTTCCTGAGGATATTTATCCCAAATCTAGCCGAGCTAATAAGGCTACTGAGCAACATGTTGAAAAAGGATGCCAAGGTAAAATGGTCTCTTGAAACCAAGCAGGCTTTTGAGAGTATAAAAACTGCCCTAACTCAAACGCCTGTCCTCACGAGTCCTCAATTCGACAGAGATTTTATCATTTTTTCCTTCGCATCTGAACACACTATAGCTGTTGTCCTTCTGCAGAAAGATGATCAGGGCAACGAAAAGCCGATTGCTTTCTTCAGCCGAGCTTTGAGAGACACACCCCTGAAATATCAGATTATGGAAAAGCAGGCCTATGCCCTGGTTAAAGCCATCAAAGATTTCAGAATTTACATCCTATACTCCAACGTGATTGCCTATGTCCCTAATGCTGTTGTAAAGGATATACTAACTCAAGGGGGACTAGAAGGCAAAAGAGGCAAGTGGATTGCTAGCATCCTTGAATACGACATTGAAATAAAGCCCACCAAGCTCATAAAAGGATAAGGGTTAGCCAAACTAATGTCCGAAACAAACTTCCAAGCATTAGACATTAATCAACCGGACGATGAACCGGAGCTGGCAACTCCACAGATCAGTGAAACCTTCATGCAATCCCCATGGTATGCTGATATTTGCTTTACATTGTTAAACCTGTGTGCTCCCCCAGGATTTTCCAGAACCAAGAAAAGATTTTTAAGGATGAAATCATCAAACTTTTGTGTCATAGATGGTGCTTTGTTTTGGAAAAATCATGAAGGTATTTTTCTCAATTGTTTGACTATAAATGAAACTAACAGCATCATGAAAGAATTCCATGCAGGGGACTGTGAAGGACACTTATATTGGAAATCCACATCTGACAAATCTTACGGGCTGGTTATTACTGGCCCTCTTTATTTGCAGATGTAAATAAGTTTGCTGTCTCATGCCACCAATGCCAAATCTTTGAAGAGAAAAGAAAACTACTGCCCTTGCCCCTTCAGCCCATTTCAACCAAGAAACCTTTTCAACAATGGGGTCTCGACTTCATTGGAGAAATTCATCCCTCTTCCTCAGGCTAACACAAGTGGATTTTAACAGCCACCGATTATTTCACTAAGTGGAATTAAGCCATCCCATGTAGGCAAGCCAACGACTCCACCATTATCCAATTCCTTGAGAGCAATATCCTTTCTAGATTCGGCTGCCCTGAGAAAATTATCATTGACAACGCTACTGCTTTCAAATCCAAAAAAATGATCAACTTTTGCCATAAATACCACATCACCTTAGGCCACTCCATAGCTTACTACCCTCAAGGTAATAGCTTGGCGGAATACTCAAACAAAAGCCTCATCAATATCATAAAGAAACTATTGGAGGAAAACAAAAAGAACTGGCATAGGAAGCTCACAAAAGCTCTATGGGCAGACACACTTTCCACCAAGAAATCCATTGGGATGAGCCCTTATGAACTTGTATATGGCATGGAAGCCAAGTTCCCTTCATCTCTGGGCATTCCTACTATTAAATTGTTGCAAGAAATTCAGGCTGAACTGAATGACATGCAGAGAAGAGTTAATCAAACCATTCATCTTCAGCAAACCAAAGAACAAGTCTTCGACAGAGCTCAAATATTGCAAGAAAAACTCAAAAATATGTTTGATAAGAAGGCCAAAGCAGAGGATTTCTGGGTGGGCAGCAAAGTTCTAAGATGGGATTCACTAAGAGAAGACAAGGGTAAACACACAAAATTCGATTTTCTGTGGAAAGGTCCGTACATTATCAGCGCTGTGCAAGGCAATAATACCTATTTTCTCAAATCTCCAGATGGCAGCACAACTGAAGAAGGCCCTGTCAATGGCCGAATGTTAAAGCACTACAATGATCCTTTTGATTGAAAAGAGCAGGCGGTGTTTTATTCTGTACATAGAATATTTGTATATACCAGTGTTTCGATTTTTTGTAAGAATCCATAATTCTAAAGCACGCAGAAGAAAGCAGGCAGTGCTTTACAGCTTAACAGCAACACAAGTAAAGGAAAAAGTTGTTCCCAATCCAAAATTTCAAATCAATCCAACAGTCAGCACTAACAAGTTCAAAGCACAACCATAACATAAGAAACAAGGAAATCTGACCTGCTGTTCTTGGCTTCTCACAAGGAAAAGTCATCCCCAAGTGGAGCCACTGTTAGCCTCCTGCTGCAGCAGGTTAATCATATTTCATGATTGAAATTTTTACAAACCAAATATGTCATACTTTCCATGCTGCAATGCTCCATATTTGCTAAACAGTCACCAAGCAAAGAAGGCTACTTAGAGTTCATCTAACTGCTTTCCAAATTTTGTGAATATATTCCAGTTTTGTACAATTTTCAGCTAAAGGGAGGTCCAAATAGCTTAATCTTGGTCTCCCTAGGTTTCAATTTCCTGTTTTAGAATATAGAGGATGAAAATCTGTCCAAACAGCTTAATCTTGGCAGATTCTTAGATAGGTAGAGAATCAAAGGAGCCCAACTGCTTAATCTGGGCCCTTGGAAGAAAAAAGGGTAGTTGGTAGATAGGAAAGTATAAAAAAGAAAAAATTGAAATGATGGGTCTGCAAGTCTAAGTGCACCCAAACCAAAAGAAGAAAATTTTTTAGGTAAGTAGGCTGGGTAGGTAATTTTGAGGTTGCAGAATCTTGATTGTTGATTAGTTCCATGTTTTTAGGGTGTCATCTCTACTCAGGACACTATCACCAGGCAGTTTTATGTGAAAGAGCTCAAAACAGGCAAAACTAACTTCCTTTCTCCATCTCCCCCAAATCATTAACTAATTTCCCCAAAAAGAGGTCAAGATCTGCTTGATATCTCTTAGTTTCATCATTTTCATGTCATTAGCTCGGGTGAAGACCTGCTTCACTCAAAGAGAATCCATACTCTCTCTATAAGTTTTTATCTCCCCTTTTCAAGCCTAAGATCGTTGAAGCTTAGCGCTTTCTTGTCATCTCCAATTTAACTACTAACACTATTATTTAACTCCCTATATTTTCCCCATCCCCCTACTAAAACTATGTAGATAATCCCCTTATGTAAATATCCCCTCCCCCTGGTTGGAATATAACCATAAATACTTCACTGGGAATTACTAAGTCACCTGGACTTTAGTAAGAACCCTCCTTCTACAAAAATTTCCACTCCCAAGTGTATGGACCCCTTCCAAACACTAAGGGAACCCTTTCCAAATGCTAAATAACCCTCCCCGTGCATTCTTCTGTGAAAAATATTAATGTTTGTTTGATAAGTTTTCACCGCGCAAACACATTTCACCTTTTTCTAAAGTTAAAAACCCACCGCGCCGCAAAATATTAAGCCTTTAACGCCCGCGCACCTTTGCTAAAACCCCGCGCATCTCTCTTTCCCGTCCACCATCGGATCGCCTCCCCCAGATCCGACGGTCCTGGATCACATCGCGCGCCCGATTACGGTGGTAGGTTACCACCCGATGTCTAACGGTTTTCCCGTCGTACACCGGGACAGGTGTCGGCCTCTCATTGCATCGGGCCGCCCCTAACAGAAACCACCTCCGTACCAAAGGTGGTCCGACGCATAGGGAAAACCGCCCTCCCCTCACATAATAGGAGTGCCACCTCATCCTGCCAAGTCGCCTCCACGTCATGTCACCCTACCACGTATCCCGGTCCACGTCACCCCGTTGTACTACCACGTCACTAGATGATGTCAGCATGCTGATGTCACATCCGTACCCAAGGACCCCACTGCTGACGTCAGCATGCTGGCGTCATCCACCGTACTGCTGACGTCATGCTGATGTCAGCAGCCAAAAAACCAAAAATTCACGCATCGCTACGGGAAATAGGCCATATTGGGGAATCTTTAGGGAATCTTTAGGGAATCTTTTGATTCCTTGCCCGTTTTGCACCGAAAAGGCCCGAAATTGCCCGATTTTGCCAAATTAAACCGATTTGAGGACAGGAAGAGACCAGAGACAGAGATTAAAGAGTATCAGACCAAATTCACAGAGAGAAAACATGTCAAAGAGTATCAGAAAGCGGCGGAGACCATCAATGTAGCGGCAAAGAGTATCAGCGAAGATCTTAACAGAGGCCCAAAGCAGGAGAAAATTTAATACCTTCCAGCAAAGTCAAGGAAAGAGGGCGAGGCCACTCAAAACTCTCAAATCATGGTTATTGCACATTTGAACTCACACCAGAAAAGATCTGAAAATCCCAAAGCACAGTTATTCCAGCAGTACTGCATCGAGCTTCGAAGGGCCACATTGCACTCTTTTTAATCCAGCTACCTCTGACACAGTTCAATAGATATTTACCTGCATTTAATTTTGGCACAATTTTAGGTTTAGAAAGCTCTTTTTGCAGAGTTGTTTTAGGTCAATTGTAATAAATAGTTTGAGATATTTGCACTATAAAGACAGCCCTGAATACTGTATTAAGGGTTGGTTGGTTGGTTGATTAGTCAACAAGCTATCTCTAGCTGATTTTGCTCCGGGAGAGACTCGCACTGTAATATCTGATAAGTTTCTATAATCAAAGACTGCTTATGAGCCTTGGAGAATGGATTGTTCACTGTGTTTATTTGCTGAAGAGTGATTATGGAATTCCCGTGTTGTTGCATAACTCAATAAGTGTTTCTTACCTCTGTTTTCATTCATGAATTACACTCTTAAACAGTAGAATGAAAGATTAGCTTAGAATTTTTTTAAATACACTCTATGCTCAAATTCTGTTGTTTCTTTATGTTTTACTCTCTTTAAGCATAAATATGAATTCCACATGGCTCATGTTTGCCTTAAACCAAGACAGTTATCCAGGGATTCTTCATTTCCCCTAGATAGAGATCATCTTTCCCTCTGTTAAGTTAAATGATAGATTCTTAAGTGCCTCTCATTCCTTACATATCATTCATCCTTTTAGTCTGAAGATTGTGTTATGAGAAACTATCCTGCTTCATTATTTCTCTTCTGACTAGAAAGATGCACTGATAATCCTAACCCATGACTCCATGCCAATGGTTTGAAACTTATCACTTCATAAATTGCCTCTCTGCCTGAAAGCATTTTCCTTCCTTCCAAACACAAACAAAACCCCTAAGCCAAAAGCTAGCCTAAAATCATCAACAAAGTTTAATCATTAAGAGAGAGCCCTCTCTGATTGCAGGTGGGCTAGAACCTGCAATACAAAGATTGGTTTGTGGTTACCTCGGCCATATCCCTACAGGATCCTAGGGACAACCTGAGTGATAACAGTTTCCACACTAACCCATTGAGGATTAGGTGTCCAACATTCCCCCCCTTAATCCGAAGGGTTATGTATGAGTCCAAGAAGAAAGTTGTAATACAAAATGTGCAAAAATGCATGGCAGCACTAGGCTGAATGTACTCTCTGAAATGTTGGTATAAAGGGCGGTGGTTTAAGGATGACCACCAACACTGGAACGCTTAGTGCAGTTCCCGGAACTCTTCCAAAACTGGCAAGAAGCTGAAGTCTTCTGCTAGAGGAAGTGCTCCTATTGATTTGAAGAGGGAAACCTTCAACCATAAAAGGGAGGTCTCACCCCGCATAAAAGGGAAAACTTCAACCTGAAAAGGGAAGTCTCAACTTGTGATGGTTTAAGGATGACCAACAACTCTAGAATGCTTAATTCAATTCTTGGAACTCTTCCAAAACTGGCAAGAAGCTAGAGTCTTATGCTAAAGGAAGTGTCCCAGATTGCCACTGAAGGCATGTTCACGGGCATCTTTGTCTCTGGCTACAACTCTGAAACTGGTGTGGCAGGTTGTGGCTCAGGCTCGCTTGATGTGGCTTTGAAGCTTGTAGATGACCATCATTTCCCCCCTGTCAGATACAAGGTGAGATGATGGAGAAACTCAACTGCAAGACTGTTCAATATTATGGAACAAGTTCTGACATGTGTTTGGAATATCTTCTTGGCTGTTGATGCCCATTGCCAAGAAGCGATCCATCCAAGATGAATCTTTGTTCTTGCAGGACGTTTGTTTCTGAAGCATCTATGTGACGAATGGCTGGTTTTATAACATTGCTTACATGGATGAAGGTCAAAACAGTGATCTTTCAAATGGCTAACTCAGTCACAGTGTTGGCATTTCACAATATATTGTTGTTGTTGTTGTTGTTGCTGTGGAAGACAGGCAGAGTCTGGAATAGCTGGAGGTGAACTGTTATGAGGAGCAGGTGAACTATCATGAATGAATCCAACACTCTGAAACTGAATGGGTTTTGAGTAGTCTGGGATATGAAAGGACAAGTCCTTGTCATAACCAAGACCGGTTCTGTGCTTGTTGTGGACAATTTGTTCCCAAGGTCTGATGATGGGCTTGGGAAGTGCAAACTGAGTTTCTGCATCTGTATGTGACTTTGCTGCTTCCTTGGGCACTGGATTTGAATCAACTTGCTGCTTATGGAATTCTGTTTCAATGTTCTGAACAGAAACAGGTTTAGAATGATGACTCCATTGCTGTAGTTCTTCTTGTTGTAGCTTTGTCTCAAGCTGCAAAAACTCAATATTCTCATGTGCATTTTGGAGACAAATTTTAATATTGGAAAGAGAGGTTTTGTTGATCTTAACCATCTCATCACCAGTGGAAAGTATTAAATTATTCAGTAATTTCAATACATCATCTATTCTATCCATTTCAGACCAATATAATCAGAGAAGTGATGTTATCTTCAGCTATAAATTGGTCTATAAAATGATAAATAATTGCAACTATTAGATGAGTAGCAGGATACCAGACAACACAGTAACAATTTCAATGTAGCAAATGACTCGCTGCTTTAATGTACTTGAATACAATTTAGATGCAGATCAGCCTTGACACCTTGAGATTTCAGAGCACAATTAAATCTGGTGTAATTTCTCCTCAAATATCTCAGCCTTTGACAGTCAGATGGAGCCAAGAATAAACAGTTTTCTATTTGTTATGTTCAGCCCTTTTTCGTTGGTGTAAACACTAGCGAAAAACCCAACCTCTTCACTGTTGTAGCAGCTCCCACACACTGATGCTTTCTGTGACTCGGCCTTCCTAATGGAAGAAATATGTATCTGGAAAAATATGCTAAGCGCTTGACAACGTAGACTTGACTTCCACACTCATTGAAGTTTCTGTTCAATGCTTTAAACACTGTGTATATAATGCAAACTATTCCACCACTTCAAATGAACCATAGGTATCACAACATAGGTCACGAACTTTCGATTCATTTCAGCGCCGAGAGCAAAGTATGGCAACACAGGTCATGATTTTTTATTTTTTATTTTTTATGAAGGAAGCTCAGCAACAACTAGATATTAAATAATGAAATCCGGTAGTAACAACCTTAACAAAAATTGAATTTCCATGATGGGTTTCTATCCCCAACATTTAATACTCCGAAATTGTCAAGACTTAAAACAAGGAACACTAAAATCCAATGAACATAATTGATGTACTTCTGTAAAAGTCTAATCAGCTTCTACAGCAACAATCAGTAGCTCTTGCAATACCCCACATAATAAATGACTCCATAATTTTTGTTCACAATGATGAGAAAAATCTTAAGCCACGAGAGTGCTGGCAGTGGCAGATTCATATTTCCACACAAAAAAAAAAAAAACTGCGTGTGCGTTCCTAATACCAACCTCTATCTGTCCTCATGCTACCAATATCAACACCAAACACCGGCTGATCATCATGACACCTTGGGAATGGCAGCCCTTCAATTTCAGGCGTCATCCACACATGACACAACTGACTTCATTGGACAAACTCCCACATTTTAGCAATGAAGGAAGAAAGGGGAAAAAAACCAAAAACCAACCTTAATCGACGCACTACCAAATCATATTGTTTACACTTCCGAGCTATTCATAGTTGTGTGTAACTTCCGAATCAAAAATTTTCAATCCATTCATCCATCAATGGCAGATAATCAACAGAGTACAAGTTTAGTCGATTGCAATGGTGTAGCAGCGAAGGCGCTGGCGAGAGCGGGCATCGATCACATGTTCGGAGTGGTAGGCATTCCAGTGACATCCTTCTCCAATTGCTCAGTCAAGGAAGGTGTCCGCTTCATTGCTTTCCACAACGAACAATCTGTGGGCTACGCCGCGAGTGCCTTTGGGTATCTTAATCGATGCACTTCTTGTCGGAGTCTCTGCTTTAACAGTAATCCTTAAAACAAAACCAGTGACTCTACTCGAAAGAATAATTTCTCCAAAAGCCTACATATCACATTCAACAGTGAATAAAAGAAAACTCGGCCCAGAATTCACAGTGAACTCGTTCCCCTCCCTGCAAATGATGGGAGATTCGACTCACTAAGCTTTTAAATTTCATTCTGCCCTGGAATACATATTCAGAAAATATACAGTGCCAATAGAGATTACGACAATAATAATCAACCTTCCATAGCAGAGAAGACTCTACAGTAAGCCTTTCAATACCCAGCTCATGTTAGGGAATATACAACCCTCAAATTGAATGAAAACTCAACCCTTTTTCAAGTCTGCTACAACTCATTGAACACTACCTTGAACAGATAAACAGTGTCCCCTCTGGGTGCGCTTCAGGGACTCACTCTATGCCACAAAATATGCTGCCTCTCATTCCATAACTTCACCAGCTATGTGAATAATAACAAGATCCCACAGCTTGCATCCAGAGTGAACTTTCGATATATGGCAACAGACTTTTACTCGAATTCCCGACTGCAATTAATTCCTGGATTTACCATAAGAGGTCTAATATTTTATTTCCTTTGTTCACCAAAAACGTGCAATTCATAATTATAGTGCATTGTTAACATGTTTTTTACAAATAAATGCCTTGACAAATAGCTCCTTTGCAATCGTCACTTTCCAGCAGAATTTACGGACCAAAAATTCATTAACACACGGTCGATGATATCCATAGAATACATGTAATACTTCCTCCAGTCATATTCTCAAAACCGCTTTCTGAAAATAAGATCGGACCTTCAATCCGCCTCTTCTAGGCCCATGTGTATTATCTTTAAAGACGCAATCCTTTTATTCATTCAATAGAGTACATTCATTTTGTGATAAACACCAATGTCCATTATCAAATAACAAAATACTGTGTAAGAGCGTGGGAAAAACACTGTAACTCAATCAACCCTAATTGAACATATCCATCGACAGGTTTACTGGATGATACCAGGGGGGAAATAAGTCGCCTTTAGCCATACATATCACATTCAATAATATGCATTCAAACACATTCAACAGGAGTGGATTCTGGGCGTTCATCAAAACCGCTCATCATTCAACAACGTTAATATCATGTGAGCATTTCAAATACCATTTCAATGCAGATTCATCATACACCACTCAGCATTGTCAGTCATGAACTAGCGCTATTCATGAAAATATTTAACGTACAGCACTTCTGAGAATGGACAGATGCATTATGAGGCAGCACTGGAATAATTCAGAGGCAGATTATTTCAGATCTGAGCACAGTATAACCAATGGAGGCGCAGGTGCAAAAACACCATTTTTGAAACGTTTATGACAGTCAGAGAACTGAACAGTCAAACAGAGGGGCAGCAAATTTTATGGACAACAGACACCAGCAGCAGTATAATCAGGTTGCAGCTAAAATTGTGCTCAAAAAATATTCATGAGAAAATATTCATGAAATGATTTGCACATACACATAAGGGCCATAAAACAAATGGCTCAAAAATAATTATGTAGGGCAGGAATACGCCTGCTCTAATACCATGTTAAACACACATGGGAGCAAGAACAATAGGAAAGATAAATCATGTGAGTTCATATATTATTAGTAGGAGATATACATTTATAGTACATTGTTGTGACCGTTGCGTTTCACATCCCAAGGTCTCTTGGACTCCTTTTGTCCATTCAGTTTCCACACTAACCCATTGAGGATTAGGTGTCCAACAATTGTTTTCTACTAAACTATCTTGGTCTGGGAATTCTTAATTGCTCCCTTACTTCTATAGTTCCCCCCCTTAGGTATGTTAGTGTTAGTCTTTCCAGCATTCCTTCAGTGATCAAACATGCTCTTACAAAGTGATTTTAAGGTGTCAAGGTCAAATTTTGTCATTTCAATAAGTCTTCAAGCAAAATTTGGTCACTAGGCATTAGGTCTAGGGTTTGTTTTCACTCTTTTCAAAATTTTCCAAATGTCGGTCCATGTCACCATTCAGCTGAGTGTACCATTATTCAGAGGGTTGTCATCATCATGTCAAGTTTACAGCTTGTTCATGCTTCAGTTGTGCCTAGGTAAGGTCCATTTCCCTCTCCTAACGTTTTCAACGTAATTTCTCTTGGATGGTCAAATCATCAAAAAAACTTGTATCCTAATGTTCACACACCTTCCCCTGTCCTTAATGTACCTTATTAAACACTTCCCATCACTGAGATCCCCCAAATTCCTCATTTTTGCACAAACCCTAGTTACTTGCTACAACATGGCAATTTTCTAGGTTGGGCCTGTGTTTTGCCCTTTTGGACCCCTTCCCCTCACTCAATATCTGATATTCCACTTTCCCCTACTTCCTAACATCCCTCCCTACTTCCAAAAATTTTCCTAAGAATTTAGAAGCCCCTTATCCCCTTCATTTCGACACAATTCCTTGTTTCACACATCAGGATAAGTTTCACTCAAAAGCTGTTTCAGAGCACTCAAAGTAGAATTTTAGAAAACTGAGAGAGGTTTTTGTCCAAAACATGCCAAAGAAGAAAAACCTCCCTCATGTTTTAAACAGGTGTCATGGTTTTAGATAAATGTCAAAAATAAAATCGCCTCGGGAAAATTGATGCAGCTCTGAAGTGACCTTGGGAAAATCATGTTTTCTCCTAGCTTGGTTGGAAAAATAACTTTATTGAAGAATCAAAGGATAACTAGACAAACATATCTTTCCAATGAACTATCATGAGCTCAATTGGGAGTTGAGGAAGGCATTCAAACGTTGACTGCAACAGCACTCTGCCTTGAGGCAGCGTCATTTGGCACATTTTGACCAGTCTTGGGAGATTTGATTTTTGACAAGGCAAATAAACTCCAAATTGAACAATTCCAGTTGGGTTGGAAATTAGACTCAAAGAGATTTCCAACGAGCTATCCTAGAATTAATTTTGACACCGTGAAATCCTCCAAAATTCTCCTGCAAAAAGGAACTACGCACAGGCTCTATGCGCCGCACGCCTCAAGCCCAGTGCACCGCGCGCTCCTGATGCGCCGCGCGCCTCGCGCGACCCATAGGATTGGGAGATCCAAATCACAAATGGCTTGTAGTTTTGGATTTTTCATGATAAATCATGAATTTTGGTAATTGGACAAGAAATTTGGGCAAGTTTTGGGTCCCCAAAAGGTCAAAAAACATGCAAACAATGACCTCACTGCCCCTTTTTGGACACACAGGAAGCAGTCTTGGGAGAACGCACTTTTGGAGGTGCAAATTGACACCAAATCAGAAAATTACACTTGTTTTGGAAAGTAGACATCCAGGGCTTTCCAACGAGCTATCATGAGCTCAATTTGGATGCAAGGAAGTGCCCCTAAATCAGGCTGAAAGGCGCGCTACGCGTAGAGCTCAGGCGCGCGGCGCATAGAGATTTTTGGTCAAATTTTCCTCTTCCAGCTTAGAAATTCGGCCAGTTGAACCAGTTTTGCTTGTGGATGAAATTTTTGAGTTATCTTGATGTAAATTTATGGTTGTCATGTAACTTGGACTCACTTTTACCTATTCTAGATGATTCATTCACAAAATAGCAAAAATTTAATGTAATGAATCAGTTTCCCTTCTTTTAGAGGTAGGTAGTTTGGATGCCTAGTTTTCAGCTCTATGTTTGGAATTAGTTCAAAATACTCCGAGAAGGAGGAATTCGACCCGTAAAGGCATGGAAAGGGGTTAGGATGGTCTATATGATGTAATTTCTCAATCATTTTCAGAGGTTGCAGAGGTTGGACTCTTGGGAAAAGCTTGACACTCGTATATATTTTATCTGCATTTTTGGCAAAGGAAAGACCAGGGTTTTGCAGCACTGTTTGGGATTCATGTGGCTTTATGAGTTGATGGTGTGCTTCTTTCAGTATTTGTAAGTTTTTTATGTGTATCACTTTCCTTCTCTTATCTTTTGCAATTGAACAAATGAAGTGTTAAGGTAGAATCTGTAATTTCTTATGCTCTGCCTTTAAGTTTGTTTGATTTTCCATGTTTTCATCTGTTTATGGAGAATCCTTGAAAGTTTCTTGCTCTCCTTAACTTCTCAACAGTCAGATCTAGCCATTCATTCTCTTTAAAAGAATCAAGACAATTGCCTACCTTGCCCCAAGTAGACCTCTGCAAAAACTATGTCTCATCTCCGCACCCAAAATTGCCTTTCCCTTAGATTCAACAAAACTCCAAAAAATCAATTTCAAACTCCTTATACTTCATACCTAGCCTAAAATTAATTATCAATTTAGTCATCTCGAGCCTCATTGATTACCTTTTGCTGAGATTGACCTGGAGAGAGCCCTCTCCTATCCTCGTAGGGCTAGCTACGAGGCTGAGCGTGGTTTGATGTAGCCTTGAGTTTTACCTTATTTCAGCCTAAGGTAAATTTGAGCACTAACATAGTGGCGACCATACTAGGGAAGAACTGGTTTTCTTGTTAGTGTTATCTGATTTATAGCTACAGACGGAGTCTGAAGTCATGCCAGGTAGCCTTCGAACTACACATTGCTCTGCGAGTGCATAGTAGATAAACACTGCTTTAGTCGATCTCCGGTGTAGCTTGTAATTGTAACACTTAACTTATAAATTGCCCTAGTACGTGTATCAAGTTTAGATCTGATGGTTGATGGTGAACAATGGTCAGACATCAGAAGGCTGAAAACATTCACCTGGCGACTCCATTCACTGAAAAATCCAGAAATCAATGCTTCATGGTGACTTCACTGCAGGAAGATCAGTAGCTGTGAGATTTTCAAGATGGACCGAATCATGAGAAGATACGCTCCCATGAGCCGAGATCACATTCCAGGTTTTCCGAATAAGATGCCCAAGGTAGATTGGTCAAGGAATTTGCTTATGTTTAAAAATGATGATAGGAAGGATGCTGCTTTACATTTGGTCAGATTTCACATGCATATTCACAAGTTGAAGGTTGATTTTCCTGAAGATTGCTTGATGAAGATATTCCTGGCCACTCTGGAAGGTGAAGCCCAATATTGGTATGAAAGTTTGCCGCCTACTTGTATTTACTGCTTAAAGGATTTTCATGTCATGTTCATTGAAAGATATAAAGAATCTTATCCATCATTAAATTTAGTTCAGAACTGTTGCAAACATGCTTATAGTTTTATTGAAAGCCTTGAGGAATATTACGAAGATGATAATTTCATCGATGATGAGATCATGGAGGCTCTATATGAGAATCCATTTCAGCAACATGAAGAGAACCTAGAGGATACCTATCAAGATGATCAGGAAATTTTGCAGCAGAATCAAGATCAGCAGGTTGAAGATGGCCACATGGCTAAAAATGATGAAAGGGAGAATGTTATTTTAGATCTGTCCATAGAAGAAGACAACATGCATGAAAGTCAAGTTTCAATTTCAGAATGTGATAAAGTCAAGTCAGCCATTTCAAATCTAGATTCAGATTGTGATGATGAAGACAACCTTGTTCTGAATCCCATGAAGGAGAGCTCTATTGTTGAGATCACCTGGAATGAAGAAGACAAAGTGATTGACCAAAGCCTTCATGAGGAGGTAATCTGGTCATTTCATGGACAACAAGATGGGATCTTTGTTTAGGTAAGTGAGAAATCTTCTTTTGATAACTCAGTGGTAAATTATAATTTGATTGCCATGTCATATGAAGAAAATTACTATTTGAGCAAAAGAAAACAAAAAGCATTATCTCCTCTGTCTGAAGATGAAATAGATCAACTCTTGAAAGGTCATGTTTCAGCCAAAGATACAGCAGATTTGCAGTGCACACATAGTCAGGAAAGTGTTGGTGAAGCTTCTTCCTCTTTTGAAAAAGATGACTGTCTTGTAATCAGTTTTGTAGATTAGCAAACAGATAATATTTTCTTTCACAAAGATGATAAGGTTGTCATGTTTGATAATCTTGAAGATTTTTTTTTGTTTAAGAATGACCTAGACCATGAAGATGAGGAGTATGAGCTTGAGAGAGACAATATGCCAGGATTTCTCATGGTCAAGGAACCTAC
>APFE031536410.1:0-15369 GCA_000404065.3 Pinus taeda | reverse complement strand
TTGGTTCAAGAATGAATAACAATAGAGATTACAATCACTTGGCCGGTAGATTTGATAACCGCAAAAGTTTCTTCAATGGACAATGTTTTTCTTGTCATAACTTTGGTCACAAAGCAGCTCAATGTGTTTCATATAAGACAATCATGACTAGAGAAGCTAAAAAACAAAGAAGTATGACCGGGATTACAAAAAAGACCTACAACAACTTTTCGGATCTTGAAAATGAAGTTGAATGTTCTATTTGCAATAACTTTGGTCATGAAGATTCTGAATGCGGGAGAAGGTTGCAGCAGAAAAAGGAACAAGCCTCAAGCACCAAAACATGGAGAATAAAGGAACCACAAACAGAAAGATGTGGGATAGCATTTTATGCAAAGCGACAAGAAAATCTATGGTACATTGACAGTGGATGTTCGAAGCATATGACAGGTGAGAAAGAAAAAGTTGAGTCTTACTCTGCTCTAGAAAAGGGAAAGAAAGTTTCTTTTGGAAATGATACTCCTGCAACTATAAAAGGAAAAGGCATTGCTCGATTAAAAGAAAATGTCAAGGCTGGAGATGTTTTGTATGTTGATGGATTGAAGCATAATCTTCTAAGTGTCAGCCAGATGTGTGATCAAATAACCGAGGTAATATTCAGGTCAAATGGATGTCTTGTTCGTGATCTTGATACAGGTAAAACAGTGATCAAAGGCAAAAGAACTCCAAATAATCTGTACATATTTGAAGAAGAACAACAACAATGCTATCTGAGTAAGGATGATGAGCACTGGTTATGGAATCAGAGGTTGGGGCATCTATGCTTTTCACAAATAAGGAAAGCATGCAAATATCAGGCAGTTCGCAATATTCCAGATATCAAAATTCCTGAAAACGCCATATGCAAATCATGTCAGTTTGGAAAACAAACCAGAACTAACTTTCCAAAGAAGGAAGGATCCGCTAGCATGCCTCTTGAGCTAGTACATACAGATACATGCGGTCCTTTCAGGAAAAGAACACCTCGAGGGGAAGAATACTTGATATTATTCATTGACGATTTCTCCAGGTTTGTCTGGTTAGGACTTATGAAGCACAAAGATGAAGCATTCGAAAAATTCAAAGCCTTCAAAGCCTTGGCTGAAAATGAATCGGGTCACAAAATTAAGTGCCTCAGATCCGACAGAGGTGGGGAGTTTACCTCAAATGAATTTTTTGATTTCTGTGAAGAAAATGGGATAAGAAGAGAATTCTCTACAGCTAGAACTCCTCAGCAAAATGGAGTTGTGGAAAGAATGAACAGAACAGTCCAACAAATGGCCCATGCTATGCTTGATGAATCAGGGACTCCTGTAACTTTCTGGGGTGAAGCTTCTCATGCTGCGGTTGTTATCCTAAACAAAAAAAATGTTCGGGTGAATAGCACTCAAACTCCTCATGAGCTATGGAATGGTAAGACTCCTTCGGTAAAGCACGTCAAAATCTTTGGGAGAAAATGCTATATTAAGAATACTGATGAGCAGCTTGGCAAACTTGAACCTAGAGTAGATGAAGGCATTCTTCTTGGTTACTCTTCACATAGCAAAGCATACAAGTGCTACAATAAAAGACTTGGCAGAATTGTTGAAAGCATTGATGTAGTGGTTGATGAGAAGGGATACATCCTTAGACAAGTACATCATGAAGACATCGAAGAAGATGAAGGCTACCCTCAACAACAGAATGATGAAGAACCTCAAGAAGAACCTGAAGAAGAATTAGAGGAGCAGACAAGAATAGAAGAAAAGACTCCATCCAGATATGTTCAGAAGAATCATCCAGAATCTCAGATTATGGGGCAGAAAGAAGCAGGTGTACAAACAAGAAGAACAGTTGCAGAAGCCTTAAGCTATTTGGCATTACTCTCCTCTACTGAACCACAAAATGTGAAAGAGGCATGCGAAGATGAATGTTGGATAAAAGCAATGGATGAAGAACTTGAGCAAATCGAAAGGAAAAACACTTGGGAACTGGTTCCTAGACCAAAGGATAAGAATGTTATCGGAACAAAATGGGTCTTCAAAAATAAATTGAATGAAAATGGAGAAGTAATTAGAAACAAGGCCAGACTTGTTTGTAAAGGGTAT
Source organism: Pinus taeda (assembly GCA_000404065.3). NCBI lineage: Eukaryota > Viridiplantae > Streptophyta > Pinopsida > Pinales > Pinaceae > Pinus > Pinus taeda. The sequence goes on along the minus strand of APFE031536410.1, from coordinate 13,264 downwards.
GTGCAGCAAGAAGGAATAGACTTTGAAGAAACATTTGCTCCTGTTGCAAGACTTGAGGCCATCCGAATGTTCCTTGCTCTCTCAAGTTTTCAAAACTTCAAAGTATTTCAAATGGACGTGAAATCAGCCTTTCTGAATGGAGACTTGGAAGAAGAAGTATACATTGAACAGCCAGATGGGTTCATTCTTGGAAATGATCCAAATCTTGTATGCAGATTGAAAAAGGCTCTCTATGGGCTCAAACAAGCTCCAAGGGCTTGGTACTATCGTTTGGATAAATATCTTCATCAACAAGGTTTTTCAAAAAGATCAGCAGATAGCAATCTTTATATAAAAGTTGAAAATGACAAATTGCTAATACTTGTTGTGTATGTAGATGACATTATTTTTGGCAGCAATGAAGAAGAGATGAGTCAAAACTTTGCCTTGGTCATGCAGAAAAGAATTTGAAATTTCCTTGCTGGGAGAACTGACATATTTCCTTGGTTTGCAAATCCAACAAAAAGAAGGAGGAATCTTTTTATCTCAAACCAAATATCTCAAACAGATATTGAAGAAATATGGCATGGAAGATGCAAAACCAGTGTGTACACCCATGGTCACAGGATGCAGTCTCAGTGCAAATGATGAATCTGCAGCAGTACATCAACCAACCTACACATCTATGATTGGAAGTTTACTTTATTTGACAGGTACCCGACCAGACATCATGCATGCAGTAGGAATAGTTGGAAGATTTTAGGCAAATCCAAAGGAGACTCATCTTCAGGCAGTGAAGAGAAGTTTCAAATATCTTCAAGGGACACAAAATTATGGCTTATGGTATCCTAGAGATACAGATCTCACACTTCATGCTTATACAGATGCAGATTGGGCCGGAAGCGTGGATTACAGGAAGAGCACAAGTGGTGGTGCTTTCTTTATGGGTTCCAGATTAGTATCTTGGTTCAGCAAGAAACAGAGTTCGATTGCCTTGTCTACAGCTGAAGCGGAATATGTTGCTGCTGCATCTTGATGCACTCAACTCCTTTGGATGATGCAGACCTTGCAGGATTTTCAAATCACTTGTACACCACCTATCTCCATCTTATGCGATAACACAAGTGCAATCAGCATCTCAAAGAATCCTATCATGCATTATAAAATCAAGCACATACCAATCAAGTATCATTTTCTCCGAGAACAAGTGCTTGAACAGAAAGTCAAGTTGGAGTATGTTCCTTCTAAGGAACAAGTTGCTGATATTCTCACCAAATCATTGCCTAGGGAAACTTTTGAATACCTCAGGCAAAAGCTGGGGGTTGTTGATGCATCATCTTATTGTTGAAACTCTTATGATTGTTGGTTGTACGCATGGTTCATCTGGGGTATATGCGTACATGTGTTGGGTTGCGAAACAGGTTCGGGGGGAGCATATAATGCATTGTTGGCATTATGAAGGATTTACAAAAGGAGATCATGGAAGCTGGTCTGAATATAGCTGCAATATGTCTCTATCTCTTTCTTGGTCATTGATGGTGTCTGGTGGATTATGGTTCTTCTTTGCAGATCTGGTTCATATTCAGGGGGAGCATGTTCTTAGGGGAGCATAACCCTTTGCCCTTGATGTCAAAGGGGGAGAATGACGCAGAATTTTTTGAGGTTGCCATCAAGTCCAAAGGGGGAGATTGTTGGCATTATGTTTCTGGTATGGATGTTGTACTTGATGGCAACACCCGTGGCAAGGCTCTCAATATGTTGAAAATTAAGAAGTACGTAGGAGAATAGTTCAGGAGATGCGTACCCGCAGGTACACCGTGAAGGGACCGCGGCCAGACACGCAGGTCAGCCGTTAAGGAGGTGCATACCCCTAGTGCACTCACTTCAAGGTAGAGAAAAGCACACGTGGGGTTTCTTATGTTTAATCTTTGGTATTTAGCCCACGGTATTTGTTTTATTATGGCTTTGGCTCGTGGTATTGATCCATGATTTTAGGAGGAGATTGCCTATATAAAGCAAAGGAGATCCCTTGGCTAAGCATCTTTTGAAAATTGAATATCTTAAGATCTGAAATATTGGGTTATTGTTTCAAAAGCATGATCTATATGAAAGTGAAGTGGAAAGCGAATCTGTGAAGGGTGATCTCTCGAGCGCATGATCAGATCTGGGCATCCAACTAACTGTAGCACACTGGTGATCTACAAATTCGGCCCTAATCAGAAGTACATAGGTGTTTAACGGTGCCTCTGCATGGGTACGCAGAGCAGAAACAGGCGAACTGCGTGGGTACGCAGAGCAAAAGAAGGGTAACTGCGTGGGTACATAGAGCAAAAGAAGGGTAACTGCATGGGTACGCCGAAGCAGAAGAAGAAGGGTTGTGTGGGTGCGCAGCGCAACAGTGGTTCAGGTGTGTACGCACAGTAAAAGTACGCAACGCGATAGTCTTTCTAAGTGCGTGACTACAGTGGCAGTACGGGGTGCGATAGTGTATCTGGGTGCGTACTATACGCAGCACGGTAGAAGAAGCAGTGCGTGGGCACGCGGCACAGCAGAAGAAACTCTGTGGATATACGCATGGAAGCAGAAGGTGAAGTGCGTAGCAATGGAGGCTAGAGAAAGGAAAATTGTGTATCTGTCTCGACTTTCTGTTGACTAAATTTTTCTGTTGATAAGGTGTTCTGGGTTTAGTTCTGTTTTGTTGATCTGGTTACTGCTGTTGACTATGAAATCTACATGTACTTGATGATCATTTGATGTTTATGAAAAGTGGTCCTTGTAAGAAAAGAAGTAGGGGGTTGTAGCTCCCTTCCAGGAGAGACTGGAAAATGAGAGAGAGTTGTAGCTCTCTGCAGGTTGCAGCCTGCGTACTGGTAAAGGACTGCACCAGTACAAGATCATGGTAAAAGGAGTTTCTAATTTGAAAGAAGATAGAGACATATTGCAGCAGGTGGTTTTCACCCACATTGGGTTTCCACCTTATATCTGGTGTTCTTTGATGTGACTGTCTATTTTTCTTGTTCATGCTCATTGTTTTATGTTACTGATATGCAAAAATAATTCAAAGTATAAATAAGGAAGAATTTTTAAAAGGACTAGATAATACTGATTCACCCCCCCTCTCAGTATTATTTTCAACACAACGTGCCTTCGATCACTTTTTTACTTTTTCGGATCGAGGCCACTAATTATGAAAACTACTCCTTGATCGTAATGGTCAAGCGGTTCTCTCGAATATTATTTTATACTTTTTCGGGCTCGAGGGACACAAATTTACCAAAAAGGACCCCCATGGAGTTTTCTTAAGTTTTTCTTCTGACTCCCTAAAATTGAAAAACATCGAGCTTTCCTATACTGGACTCGTTAAAATTTAACAGTAAAGGACCTGTTCAATTTTAAATAGGAACGAACCACTCCTTCTTAGGGTTCAAATTTTAAACTAAGTTGGACTCATCCGAAGGATGAGCTTATAAACAAGCAAATGTTATCCTCCTCAAGCTTGTCAAAAATAAAGAGGTACTTGCCAGAAATGGTGGGGGAAAAAGAGAAAAATGAACCTATTTATTACACTTTGTTTTTTGGAAAAGCCATTAACCACTCTTGAACACGACACTCTTTGTTCACGTGGGTTGGGAAATCCTTTGCCTAACAGTTAATCAAACCATATTGAAAGTCTTCAACCAGTTTCTAGGTATTAGCTTTGGGTCAATTGTCACCAAGCCATCTGTCGTGTCGTTATGTGTTCAAGAGATCAGTTCAAACAAACCATTCACCTGCAAAATATCTGTCATCCATTTTGACCATCCCTGAGTCAGTCCTTGTCGATATATTTCTTCAAAACGTGATCTATGATTTCATGCTGTGGTCTTGCCTACGACGAATCGCTTTCTTTGACAATAGCTCATTATCTAGGAAGTTGATCTAGAAATCGTCAGTACCTTGAAATCTGCATGCCCTAATGGTAGATTTCTTGCCTTCGACAATAGGTTGCATCATTGACCTTCGATCAAAGGATTCTATGACATGTTTGACTTTGTCTCATTTATTCACATTTCATGGATTGTACTGAGTACTTTGAGAGCCATTGACATTACTGGTGGTTTCTCTCACACTTGTTAACAATTCACATCATTGACTGGTAATCAAGTGATTTCTACCACATTCGACTTCGACACATTCATTCACATGGATAGAATCGTACTAGTTCGAGAAGAAGAAATCAAGACCCTGGATCTAGTTTCTACCATCCAGGCTGCGAGGAATTTTGTTATTCATTATACAGTGGACTATTCATAAACAGATGGTTGTGCCCATACTGTGTCTACACATGTCTATACTCTTGATGTATTACAAAATCATTCTTGTATCAGAATAGTTTAGTCAGTTTCCTAGTCAGTTTTGATCTGAGTATGGGAATGCCTACCTCAGCGATGATATGTCTACATATATATATTTTGCAATGAATGTTTTTACAGGTTCTAATTGGGGTGTCCACATGATGATCCTTTAAATGATAAAGTACTTCACTCTTCATAAATGACAAACTCTATCTTCACCTATTACAGACTTCGCACTTTAGGGGGCAATCTATTGCACTCAAAATTGTCACCTTGACATTCTGCAATCTGTGTGAGTCCATTACCACTCATACTTTCCTCCTTTGCAAGTCTTGAGCCTCAGTTCCTCATATCAAGCCTTGAAAATAAGAGAAATCCCTCAAAATTCTCTAAAACTCTGGTTCCGCACTCTCTTTGCATTACTTGCGGTCCTGCACCTAATGGTCATGTCTCTTGCACACCTAACCACTCTGTCTCTGTGTTATGGGTGCGGACCCCTGTAAAAGTTAAAAAGGCATGAGTATATTCTAAAAACTCACTTTCATTCTAATTTCTATAAGCTTCTGGAAGGAATCTTGAGGTGGCAAGTTCGCTCTCTTAAGGTTCATGCATTCCATACCTTAAGGAGCTAACCCGTTGATGTGAGGAGCTTATCCCTTTGAAGGAGGATTCTATCCCTTCATAGGTGGACCTGTAACCTCCTCCCCTGCACTATCAAATGAAGCATTGGGCTGGTTACTGGAGAGGTTAGAAGCTGAATATTTTGAGGTGAAATGTTGTTGAAACTTAGTCTTCTTAGTTGAGTTTTTATGAGGAGAGATTACATACCTCTATGATCTCATTTGGAAGAGTGCAAGGCTTGTCAAAGTAAAATAAATTCCTGTTTCGGACCCCAGGAAAAGCTTGTTCAACATCAAGGCTGAAAAGGTTGTAAGGTTCTTCTACTTCAAAGTTAATACAAATAAGTTTGTTTTTCTCAATAAGTTGTTGGTTCATGGTTTATTTTATGGATTCCTTGATCACCATAATAGACATGATTTATGATGTTTGCTATGCAGGTGCTATTTAATGTTTGCTTGTTTGTGATTACAGGTCCTCAAAGGTAACTCTTTTGAACGATTGAAGGATGGCTACTACGAACAAGTGTTGGATCTAAGGTAGGGTCTTAACACCTCTATAGTATTTATTTATAAATCACATATGTCTAGAGAAAGATAGATTTGTTTGTCTGTTTGTTTCTAGACTATCTTCTGATACTAGGGAGATCGGTCTTGTCTGCAAGATTGATTTATTTGGCCAACAAGGGCTGCGCAGATCCTTAGCGACAGCAGCAATGCATTTTCAATTTAATGGTATCACCAACCATAGTTAGCAGCACAAAACTCAACATGAATATCCACAGTCTAAATAATGAGAACTTTAATGAATATGATACACTGGGTCAAGAATTATTTACATCTATGTAGGGGTGAAATTAATGCACCAAAAAAGGAGACCACTAATCCAATAAATAACGCCCTTTTTCTAGTGAATGACAACAATAAACTTGCTTGCAACCCAAGAAAGCACAAATCAAGAAATTTGAAATGTCATGTATTGCATGGGGTGTTTAGTACACAAAAAGGGCCTTATAGTAGATTGAAGTTTTCATTACCAACATTTAATGGAAGTGATGCTATCTTGGGTATCATATGATTGAATAAGGTAAAAAAATATTCTATGACATAACTAGTGGCCTCCCCTCAACTTGGAAGGCAAGTCCTATGATTAGTTAATGTGGTGGATGAGTAAAACTCAAGGATTAGTATTAATGGTGTTAGTGTCAGTATTTGCATACTTCCACCAGTGATCGAAAATCCTATTTTCATATCATATTAGGGTCCCATTCTAAAATTTTTGTCATTCCACTAGGTTGTCATGTAGAAATTTGGTCACTGAAGGTTGAATTAGGGTTTCCTTTACTCCTTTTAGAAATTTACCCCTTGTTGGCTCATTTCAACCTTGTTGAGTATCCATTATCAATAAAGTTAATGACATCATGCCATCACATCAGTCATTTCATCTTGAAATTCAGTCCTTCAAGGTCTCATTAGGTCTTTTAGGTTTTTTCAAGGTTTCATTAGGTCATTAGGGTTTCCAACGTTCCAATAAAACTCCATTCCATTGCATAAGACCAGAAAGTAAACAGTGATCAAATAACATCTCTTCACCATGTGAAGATGATTTGTAAAGAGAAATGCTTATTTCATCATGTAATTTTGAGTTCAAATGTAATATTTTTAATTTCATTTTGTAATTTTATGTCATTTAAATGTAACAAGTACAAGGTTCCCAAGATGTTAACTCAGTGTTCTGAAGATGCCATATCATCAAAAGATAAATTTGTCAAAGGAAATAGTCAAGTGAAAGGGTAAAGTTTCAAAGGGTTAAGTGAATGCCCAAGGGAGTTGTCTTTTCCCAAGGGTGTCCAAATCATCATTTTCCACAAGCACTAAACCCTAATTTCCTCTCCCACAAAGCTAGGTTTGGCAATAGAATCAGAGACATATGAGCAGAGGAGGCCTAATGGAGGTCATTTCAGAAAGTATGAAGCCATTCCAACTCATAAAAATCATGTCTCCGTCATTTTTCAAGAAGTTTTTCCAAGGGACAAATCATTTGCCACACATAGGGTCAGTTTTGCTTCCAAGTATGTTTCCAACCAAACAGAGATGAATTTTAAAAAAGTGAGAGAGTTTTTTGTCCATAATAGTCCAAGGATGAAAAATCTCCTTCAGTTTTTACACAAGTGTTATGTTTTCGGAGAAATGTCAAAAATACAGTTGCTATAAGGGAGTTGCTACACTTCTGGAGTGACCTTGGGAAAATCAAATTTTCTCCTAGTTGGAGTGTCCAAATGACTTTCTTGATGAGTCAAATGATAACTAGGAAGAAATATATTTCCAATGAGCTATCATGTGTGCAATTTGGAGTTGAGAAAGACCTCCAAAAGTTTCTTTCAAGATCACACTTCATTTTTTCACCCTCATTATGCACTTTTTGACCAGTCTTGGGAGAATGAACTTTTGGAGGGTCAAAACAAGTCCATTTTGAAAAGTAAAGGCAGATTTGGAAACTTGATAGGATAAAATTTCCAATGAGATATCCTGGGCTCAATTTTGACAAGTTTTGAGGAAATTTTGCAAGTTGTGAATTTATGTGTTTTTTAAGGCATTTTTAGCATAGGAAAAAGGTCAAACACGCAACACCTAGGGTGCTGCACTCTTTTTTTGGGGCATATAATGGGAAAAAGGTCAACATAATTGGATTCATAGTGATGATAACATGCACATTGTGAATTTTCTAGGCATTTGGAGACAAACAGGTCAGTCAAAAAGGTCAAAAATCACAAAAAACCACCTTTTTGCCTCATTTCTGGCTTGGGTGCTGCGTGTTTACCAATCTTGGGAGATTGAGTTTTTGACAAGGAAAATGAGCTCCAATCTAAAAAATAAAGACATGTATAGAAAGCAGACTTGAAGGGCTTTCAAATAAGCCATCTTGGAGAAAATTTGGACATCGGGAAGACACCCAAAAGGAGCCCTGAAATTGGAGGGCGCGTTTGACATAAAAAGGGTGCATTTGACAAAGAGAGGGCGCGTTTGACAGTCTTGTCCAATTTTCTAAGTTTCTCTCATGTTTTTATTTTCACCTTGGAAAATGATGATTTTACCTATGTAAATTCTAAAATTGGATGTAATTATTATGTTTTTACTAATACCTAGGGTAAATACATTAGCTAAATCAAGCAGATGAGGTGTAATGAATCAATTCATTTAAGATAGGAATGAGTCACATGGACCATCCTACAAGTTAGCTATTAGTTCAAATTTTTGTGTAATATCTTCCTCACATCATGGATTCGACCCCTGAGGATGAGGGGAAGTGGTTTTCATGTCTATTTAGTCCCTTTCTTCATCATAGAGAAGGGTTGGAATCACTTGGATGTTTGGCTATTGATCAGAGACACTAGTGTAATCAGTATTTGCCAAAATTTAATGAATGAGTTGCAACTATTTTGATGGAATACCTATTGTTTCCAAGAAAACTAGTATTCCTAAAGAATGTTATCCCTCTAGGTTTGGCAGCTACCTTAGAAACAACCGTTTAAAGCAACTCAATGATTTATTCTATTTGTAATAGATAAGAGAAAGATAATAGGACCGACCTGAAACTTCCGCTTAATCCCTTGCTTGATCTCTCTCCCCTTTGATAGATGCTGCAACTCCTCCCTGTACTTAACATGCTTGGAGAGTACTTGCACAAGTACAAAAACAAATAACCGTCAAAGCATCGTGATATGTTACAACATAAACATTACAGAATGAGATATATAATGAACAAATGATAACATTCACAATTGCACAAACATATGGAAGAAAACTTGAAGAGCTTTATTAATAGAAAGGAGAATTACAACCCAGTTTCCTGATCCAACATCATCCTCTCAGCTTCAATCCTTCTTCACCTCATGAAATATCAATATCACTCCAACAATACAATGCTCTATCGTCAATTACAAACTATCAACACTTCCTTGCAATTCACAATATTCCAACCTCTGGATCTCTTGGATGAGGGATCCATTTATAGATGTTTGCAAGGGTGTGAGTCATCCATGGGGTTTGATTAGTGTCATTCCACTTGTTACAATGGGTTCCATAAGAGAAGGGATTGGAGATTTTCTTAGATCCCTTATTCATCCTTGGGCGAATTCAGAGAGGCAAGTGGCATAGGAGAAATTTCTAGAAGATTCCATGAGAAATCAACTAAAAATTGTCCCAAACATTTGTCCATCCTTGCCCATCGCACCTTATAGAAGGCCTAAACAGTATGCATCACACCCTGGCAGTGCACCACTCAGTATGCATCGCACTTTGCCAGTGGAGCAGTCAGTATGGTTCGATTTAGGCAATTTCTGGATGGTTTCTCAGATGGAACTTTTGGGGAATGATGTATTTAGATGACTATGTTCTTTTAGGGTATGAAACAACTCTTTTAGGGGTTGATTAGCCCTAATACATCGACATATAAGTTTTGGGTTGATGTGCCCAAATATTTCTATAACAGTTTCCCCCTAAAGCATGAGGCCGTAAATATTCATGTCGGGTGAAATGCTTTATCATGAGGATCCGAAGTTTCGAACTGGAAGGTGACCTACATAAGTTACAATACAATACATCCTCATAATATAATTTTTCATGATCTGGTCGAGGGAGGCATTCCTATGCTCAGCTTTATAAATTTCATTTCATGTACATAGATCAGATAGTCATCTGCAGATACAGACTCATGATTCTACATATATAGAGTCGCAATCCATGGTTAGGATAGCCATCTGTTGTGGAGCCTTTGTACATTTATGTTTTTATATCCCTGAATATATTGCAGCCCGGATGGATGAAACTAGATTTGGGGTCTTCAAAATCATTCAATCTTCGCCTGATGTACAATTCAAACCATGTGAAGAGATGTTCTGAAGTCGAACATGGAAAGACATCATCTAATTACCAGCCAATGATGTGAGCTGTTAATAGACACGAGAGGAATCACCGATAATGATAATGATAATGATAAGGTACTATAGTACAAATGGTGTGATACATGATCTGATGTTGAACACCAAGCAAAATATTTCGGTCGAAGGCCATTGGTGTCAACCTGTCGCCGGAAGTGAGAAACTTGCCATTGATGTATGCAAGCTTCAAAGCACTGATAGGGTTGTTTCTAAGTCAACTTCTTGGATAATGAGCTGATGTCGACAAGAAGCGACTTTTCATAGGAGGGGCTTGATGTATCCCACATCTACGACACGAATCGAAGAAAATGATTTCTGGAGGTGAAAACAGACTGACGACACAAGGTTCAGGAATGGTGGTCATGAAAAAATGAAGGTTGGAGGTATTACAATGTATGAGGCGTTAACTGGATGGTGGTTTCTCAACTGAATGTATTCCCTTGAACATGTCGATGACACTAAGATGAATTGGTAGCGTTAACCCCAAAATATGGATGGTATGAAAGACCAATGGTATGATGATCGGTGAACGAAATAACCCAACCCAACTCAATAATGGAGATGAAGTGAAAGTGTCATGTTCAAGAGCGACTTGCTACCATAAATTCTTCAAGTTTTTTTCCCTTTTTCCCTTGTCATTGTTGACCAGTACCTCTTTATTTTTGTCAATCTTAAGGAGGATAACATATGCTTGTTCTATAATTTTCCCTTTGGCAAACCTGTCACTATTTAATGTTTTAACGAGTCTAGCAATAGTGAAACTCGGTATCGTCTAGATGGACAAGTTTGTCGCTATTGTTTTCATGAGTTTAATGATAAGGATAACTTGGTCCTTTTCATGTTTAGAGAATTTGAAAAGGGATGAAAATAAAACTCCATAAGTTCTTTTTCATAAAGTAACCCCTCAGGACTGAAAAAGGATAAAATAATACAGGAGGGATGACATTTCCAATACTTTAACGAGCTGGAAAAGACAAGTGCTCGATAATCTTTTCATATTTAACGAGTCTGAAAAGGGTTTAAAGAGGACTCTATTTTTAGGAACGAGTGGTGTCTAGGGTAGAAATTGGTTCCGGTGGTGTTGGAACTTCTCAAAACGTGTTGATTTATGTGAAGAGGCTGGCTGATAAGACCACTCATTGCAACTGCTCCTCAAAACAGGTAAAACAACCAAGTGAAAGCGTATGATTAGCCAAAGAGATGGTGGTGATGAGATGAAAACAACCAAGGCTCAAAAAGCTGATAGAATGGAAATCAAAAGGGTTAAAAATTGAAAATGTGTTCATTTTTAGACAAGCTTGAACCATGGGGAACTATGCTTGGATTTGGTTTCATGTTTACACAAGCTTGAAATGAACAAACTATGCTTGGCTTCAGTTTCTTTTTTACACAAGGTTAAAACGGAAAAATATGCTTGAATTTGTTTACATGCCCCCAACATGATGAAAAGGAGAGACTTCTGTAACCAGATGGAAGTCACTGCAATGAAGCAGGATGGTTATCCAACACCTTTTTGGCTTTATCTAGATAGACAAAGGTGAATGGCTTCACATAACCTACAGGGAAACTTATTTTTCCACTAGGTGCATGATCCCCAAGCTTCATTACATTCACATAAGTAGAATACTCATGGCTATCAGGTGGGTGGGATGAAGGTTCTTTTACGAGATCAAGTGAAAGACTCGACTGGGATTTTGCGAGATCTAATCAAAGACTCGACTTTGAACTTTTCTCCAGGGGTGCTTGTTTCATTTTTTTTTTTTTAAATGAGCTTGACACAAGACAAGGAATTATGCTTACATCATTGGTTTCATTTTTTTACGAGGTTGACACATGAAAACGAACTACCCTCTGACTCCCTGATCACAGCTCGTAAGAGGTCATGAACGAGAAATCTGGTTCCAATGCTCCCAGCGCATGGTGTACAACATCACTGAATTGATCACCAACTGATGTAGGTATGGAACATGTTGCCACATAATTAACCTGTGGCGGGGATGATACCATTGATATAAATAGACCATTTAGGGACACTGATTGACTTGGAGCTATATTTGGACTAGGAAATGAAAGTTGGTCAACGGTGACAATCTTGCCTTCATGTGGGAAACACATCACTCAAAAGAGTGTTGAAACAATAGTTTCCATGTTATAAACATAGTCACGCCCAAGAATTAAATTGTAGTCTAAAGGTCTTAGGACTACCATCACGTTTAGATGAATGGTCTTTCTCCCAAAGTGATAGGTAACTTAGGAAGGATCCCTAATGGCCAACGGGTTCCTCTGTTAGAGCCTAACAGATTTTGTGTAACAAGGACAAGCGGTGGCGAACCAAGTGCTTTCCAAGCAGTTGAGGAAAGGATACTCACTGATGCACCTTCATCTATAATAGTGTCAGAACGATCATTTTATAAACTTGTACTATGATCTGGAAAGGCACATAAGAAGGAAGGCAGAATCCTGCCAGTCGATTCCAATCAAAGGAAGTGACTAGACTACTTGGAGGGGGTACCGAAGAAATGAGAGAATTAACCCCTTAAGTTACGAGAACTGGGGGGTTTCCTCCTGTCTTGATGGAACATGCAGATTGTCCCCAAGGTCATTAGAATCTGAAGTAACAAAAAGAACTTGAATGATATCATTTTCACTCTCTTCTGGAAAGGTACGATTAGTTGAAGGTGAAATCGAGTCAACTGTTACCTCGACCTGTTGATTTTGGTAGGGTATAGACTCATAGGATTCACTTTCAGAGAGAGTGGTTTCGATTGACAGTTGATTTTGGCTGGTCGGTTCTTCAACTAGTGAAGGATTTAGGGAGAGTTTCCTGTAACCAGATGGAAGTCGGTATGGTGAAGCAGGACAGTTATCTAACACTCTTTTGGCTTCATCCAAAAAGGGACAAAGGTGAAGGGAATGATTACCTTCACTTAACCTACATGGAATCCTGACCTTTCCCTTCTGTCCATGAACTTTACTATCACTAATTGATGGTGTGTTACTAACATGATCTGTAGAGGTTGATGACACGGGATGGTGTGAACGGGAAGACCATTCTTTCAACATCCGAGGAAAGTAAGGAAAATTTAGATGAAAATGGTCTCCCACACAAATTATGCATGGATATTTGGGATTGTGAAGCTTAATGGATGGATTTGTAGGTTTTAACCCCGTACAGAAATTACCTGCATACGAATTCTAAATCACAAGAAAATAAAAAATGCGAGAGCACACATAAAACACATATACACAGAGATTCCCCACTGGATCTCAAAACCGAGACTACCAGCTTGATTTTTCATTATATTCCTTTCAATGTTACAATACATATTTATACATGCCGAAGCATCCAATACCATGGACCGAAAACCATCGGTCCAAAACCATGGACCGAAAA
>APFE031536393.1:40483-132249 GCA_000404065.3 Pinus taeda | reverse complement strand
ATATATATATATATATATACACACACACAGAATGTACCACAAACTGCAATATATCAATTGCTTATAATCTTCTGGCTTGAATACTGACTTATCCTCATTACTGGTAGCTGTTTTCCATTTCGAATTTGAAGAATGGAGCGTATTATCTACAAGTGCACGAAAAATACTCATGCGCTACTTCTTCTAATGGCAGCCTTACTTTTTGCGAGGATAAGCGACAATGTAAATGTTGCTGCTGCCACCAGAAAAATGAAGATAGAAGATGTAGATGTTAATAATGATGATAGTTCTCCCGTTGCCAGTGATCCTGTAAGTAACTAAATCGATTTTTATTCTCTTAGAATTTGTGTTTACTGAGACTGTCTTCGAGATTTGAGCGACCAGATCGAATTAAAGTCATCAATTCACGGCAGAATCAATTTTGATTCTTATGGGTATGTTTGTCTTGATATGGCCCTCTCCAACGACATCATCACGCCATCTCTGAGATCTGTCATTCCCTTGATCACCATAAATTATCCCAGTCATTCACTTGTATGTTTGATAACGTCATCATTCAGATCACTTAGACTTTGTTTTACTGCTGCTTGTGTTATGATTTCCTTTAATGGCAATATCTCCGCAGTAGGCACGAGTACCCAAATTCAAGTGCTTAATTAACTCCAGTGGTAACATACTTAATTATCAGTTTGACCTGTTCTGTTTCAAATTCTAGTGTGGTTGGTTTACTGGTTGACTACTAGCATTCACCAAGTGGTTATTGCTGATCATAGTTAGTTTTGAGTGAACGTTGGAATTTGCGATGAAAGCCAAGGCCCAAGGCTCTGCCATTATCATGGATCATTTCAGAGCTCATATTTTTCTACAAAAGAATACACTGTTTTCATTCATCAAGAAAAGCTATATGAGAAAGAATCCCCTGGTTATGCTTTTCAACATTTTCACATACATTTCATATCTGTCGTTTTCTCAATGAATGGGATGCTTGGTTTTTTGGGACTTCCAAATTAAAGTTATACTCTGGTGGTGTTCATCTGGGTTTTTGAAATTCAGTTACCTTCTAAACTCCTGTTTGATGTGTGCAAAACGAGCACTGGTGCATCTTTTTAGTGGTGCAATTTTTACAGATATGCAAATTCTATATTGATTATCTTCATGATACCTTTTCTTGACTAATTATTATATTGACTATATTACAAAATTGAAGATGCTGCTGGTCAAAATTATTTATCGTTTAGACTGCACAGGCTCCCTGAAACATTCTGAAATTAAAACACTGCACTCCTATCAAAAGAGGGATAGTAGCGCATGTCTCTTTTCATTAATTCCAAAGCTGTAATTAGTTTATTATCTTATTTCAGGCCCGGCAGGGACTACCGCCACGGCAGTGGCTCCCTTGTTATTTTAGTGACCATAAAAATGTCACGGATATTTAAAATGTTGTTCACAATTACGATATTAATTTACAATATATTATTAATAGGATATGGCTATGTTAGAATATTTATAAAATAATACTAAGCAAGTATGGTTATAAAATGATTCGTGATAAATTGTAATGCTTTTCATATCACTAAATTTCTTCCATATACCTTTTTCATCATAATGTAATATATGTACTTCATATATCATGGACTATTAATGTTTTGTATTTAACAACATAGTAGATTATTATGTTATGTGTTATTAACATAAAATAGAAAAGAAAAGAAAAAACAAATACAAATGTTGTTATGCTATATTATTTTGGATGTTTGTAAAAATAAAAGGTTAAGAAAAACATTTCATATATCTTTTACAATTTACTATAAATATTTGTTGAAAATTGTAGTAAGAAATTCTCAATTTGATTTTGCCTTAATTAAATTGAGAAAATTCGAATTTCCACATAAGTAGACAATTTGGATGACGTTAACTTGTGTGACATGGCTTGTGTCACCCAATTTACTTAGTAAATTCGAGCTGGAGGAGTTAGAGTTCAATTTTGTATGTGTGATTGCTAATTTGTAGCAATCAAGGTCAGTTATCTTAGGTTGTTTTCAGTGTTCCAACCTTTGGAGGAACTAGTGGAAGGTCTGTTAAGCAGTGGGACTTCAGGAAAACTTAGTGATCATCCAATTATCTGATCAATCAGCCCAAAATAGCTAGTGCATGTAGAGAATTTGAATTACCTAGTTGAGGTGATATTTCCAAGGCAATGTAACATCAACTGTAGACTAGTCTTGAGTGTACATGTGTTGCATGCAGTCAGATGATCATCCCAAGAAATTGTGCAATTCAATTAAAGGAATTTCCTAAATAATAAGGGCTAATTCCTCAAGGAACAACGCGAGGAAATAGGAGCTCAAGACGAGGCAAAATTTGACTAAGTCTAGGTCAAAGGCCTTCAAAGAGTAGAGAGATAGGTTGTGCACTTGCAAGGTGAGATCAGTTGTGCAAATAAATTGTAATACATCTCTATTCATTTGATTAATGCCAGCATACATTAGGGTTTTTAGCATATTTCTTTCTATAGATAAAAATACTTGTTGCATGTGTGTTATTTCCTCTTGCATGTTTGAGATTTTTGTTCTAAATTGTGAATTAATGTCCGCAAAGAAGTAGAGTAGGTTTGTGTCTTGTGATTTTGATTAAAACTTCATGAGAAGTTGAAAATCTACAACCTAATTTCTACATGGTATCAGAGTTGGATTCACATTAGACAACGAAATTCGAAGTTGTTTTTCAGAGGTTCAAATTTGAAGATCAATGTAGCAGGATTTCTTCAGAGCTAAGAATATGGCCTTCAATGGACTAAGGCTAGAGTACGCCTTGGAAGGTGCCTCTAATTTTGTTGCATGGAAGGATTGCATGGAAGCGGTATTGGATGACAATGGATTGCTAGAATACATTAAGACAAATGTGGCAAAACCTCAAGAATCTAATCCCCAAAACCTTGCTTGGTGGAAGAAATATGTAGCCAAGGTGAGGAGAATAATTTTGTAGGGAGTTTGGGATCATATTGTGTTGAATCTACACGGAAAAGAAAATTCGTTCGTGATGTGGAAAGCAATAAAAAAATTATTTGAGAATAGTAGTGACCATAGGAAGCGACACTCAAGGATAAACTTCGAAGCATCAAGATGTAGAAGAATGGCACAATTCTACAATATCTGAGCAAGTTTACATAGTGTCGTGATGAACTTGACAAGGTTAGTGTTAATGTCCCTGAAGAAGACTTGGTAAGCCTATCCCTTCTAGGCCTTCCCAAGAGCTGGAATAGCTATTAAGATTCGGCCAATGGGAGGGAGAAACTACCAACTTGGGAGCGCTTATGGTCTGATTTGATATAGGAAGAAATAACATGGAATACTAGATATTGGACTTCATCCAAGGGAGTGGATGACGAAAACTTTGCGTTGGCTGGAAATGAAATGAAGGGAAAAAGGAATAAATCCCAATCCAAACCAGAATCCAATCAAGCAGGCAAGAAGAAAGATTTGTCAAAAATTAAATGCTTCCATTGTCATGATTTCGAGCATTATGCCATGAAGTGTCCACACAATAATGCAAGCAAGAAGACCTCAGGAGGAGAAGTAGGTGAAGCTTTGGCTTCACAGTTTGAGATTGACTTTACCCTCATTGCATGCATGACCATCATACTGATGGGGAGCCTGTGGTACTTGGAATTAGGTGCATCGTTCCACATGACGAGGAATAGATAACTTTTTTAGCAACATGGAGGAGAAATATTCGCAGATGCACATCGAGATGGGGGATGACAGAAGGTATAGCATGACTAGGATTGGTACAATCACCTTTCAGAGGGAATCGGGCTCCCCCCTCAGGCTCAAGGATGTCATGTTCGTTCCGAGCCTAAAGAAAAATATCGTCTCTGTTGCAGTTTTGAAATAATGTAGTTATGATGTGATCTACAGCAAAGGAAAGGAATTCCTAAGACACATAGCCATGGGATAGGTAAAGCAGATCGAGGTTCATGTGAAGAACCTGTACAAGCTAGATGTGGAGGATTTTGTTGCATTGAGCAGAAAGGCGAAGAAGGTGCAGAGCCGTGATGTCAATGAACTTTGGCATAGAATACTTGGCCATTTGCATCATGGCACTTTAAAGATCATGAAACAGATAACCATAGGCAAACCCAAAGGAGCACTTGAGCAATGGGATGTATGCAAAGGATGTACTTTGGGGAAGTACACAAAATCCACATTCCATGATTGGGACAACAAAGCACATGCATTCCTTGAAAGGATCCACTCTAATGTTTGTGGACCTTTCTCGATAGCCTCCACTATTAGGCACAAATATTTTTTCATTTTTATTGATGACTTCTCACAGAAGTGTTGGATCTTCTCCTTGTAGAAGAAAGATGAGATATTCTCCAAATTCATAGAATTCAAGGCACTCTTTGAGAAAGAAATGGGCAATAAGTTGAAGGATCTCAGGAGCGGTAATGGAGGTGAGTACGTGTCGAATGAATTTAAACATTTTTATGCAAAAGAAGGTACTCAACAAGAGTTGACAACACCCCACAACCCACAATAGAAAGGGGTGTCCGAGAGAAAGAATTGTAGCATTGTGCGAGTAGCGAGGGCGATGTTGTGTGATCAAAGCCTACCTTTACATTTTTGGGTCGAGGCATGCAACACAACAATCTATTTGTAGAATTAGAGTCCTCATCAGATTTTGGGCATGATTACACTAAAGGAGGCTTTCTCAAGGAGAAAATCATATGTGTCACACTTCAGGATTTTTGGAGCGTTTGTTTATTGCCATGTCAACAAAGAATTAAGGAAGAAGCTAGAGCCGACAACAGAATTGGGGGTATTTGTGGGATACATAGAAACTCCCCATAACACTTTGTATACTTTCCATCCCTCAAATGACAGTTGTACGAAAAGATGTAAAATTTGATGAAGTAAAGTGATGTGGTGCTCTCTTGAGAGGGAGCTTCAAATCCCACCAGAAGAGGATCTTTTAGCTCCAAAGGAGGAACCTCAAGAAGTTGTGCAACAACAACAAATTTAGGAGTAGAGAGTGGAAACAACCACTTAAGTAGGACCATCTAGAGAAGGCAGGAAAATGACTATGGAAGCTGAGAGACTTGTGCAAGATGCAAGGGAGAATGTGGGTGCTCCTTGAAATAGCGTAGGCAAAGAAGGTCACCAAATCGGTACACTGGCTACATGGATCTAATGCTTGAGATCATAGAGATTGAGCCATCCTTTTTTGAGGAAGCAATAAAGAAACATGTATGGGTTGATGCAATGGTGGAGGAATATGCATCCATTGTAAAGAACAGTGTTTGGGAAGTGGTCCAAAGATCAATAGAAAAATATTTTATGGGTTCGAGATGGATCTTTAAGGTAAAGCATGCAACGAACAGAAGCATAGAAAAGTACAAGGCCAAATTTGTGTCCAAGAGGTACTCTCAAGTTGAGGAGATTGACTATGAGGAGACCTTTTCTCTTGTAGCAAGGTACTCATCCATTAGATCAATTCTTGCTCTGGCTACACAAATGGGGTGGAAGATCCACTAGATGGATGTAAAAACAACATTCCTCAATAGATTTATTGAGGAGGAGGTGTATATCAAGAAACCATAAGGCTTCGATACTTTTGATCAGTAGTATTATGTGTGCAAACTCAAGAAACTTTTATATGATCTCAAGCAAGCACCACGTGCTTGGTACACTAGGATCGATATCTATCTCACTAGTTTGGGCTTCACCAAAAGTGAAGTAGATGCAAACCTCTATCATATCTTGGTAGAAGGTAAATTGTTAATTATTGTCTTATATGTTGATGATTTGATTTTAACTAGTGATGAGCAGTTGATTATATATTGCAAGGAGGACCTTATAAGAGAGTTTGAAATGAAGGACATGGGTCTCATGCACTACTTCCTCAGATTGGAGGTATGGCAAGGTGATGAGAAATTGTTTGTCTCTCAAGGCAAGTATGCCATCAAGATACTTCTAGAGGTCACGCATGGATAGTTCCAAACCAATGTAGACACCTCTAGCGACTAACTAGAGGAAGGAGGATGCCAATTCAGGTGAGGAAGTGGATGCTACTGTTTACCTATAGTTCGTGGGTTCACTAATGTATCTTCTGAACACTTGACTATATATGTTCTATGCAGTTAACCAACTAAGCCAAGCTATGGTTAGGCCAACCAAATTATTTTGGAGAACAAATAAGCATGCTTTACGGTACCTTAGAGGCACTACCTAGTTTGGACTATAGTATAGATGGATAGAGGAAGTGAAGCTATGTGGCTTCACAGATGCAGATTGGTTGGGGAGTTCATCAGACCAAAAGAGTACATCAAATGGAATTTTCAGTGTTGTGTCCGCAATGGTTTCTTGGTACAGAAGCAGAACACATGGTTGCTAGGCAAGCAACATGTGAGGCGATCTAGATGAGAAAGATATTTGTTGGATTGTTTGGCCAAATGATAGATCCAATTGTGATCTATTGTGATAATTAGAGTCACATTTTGACAAAGGCCTTGTCAAGAGGGAAGTTTGAGTTACACAGGTGTAGGACAGGGGTGGTTGATAATCCCTTTCTTGTCGAGAGGAAGCGTTGAAAATTGCAGCAAGAAATTCTTAATTTGATTTTGCCTTGATTAAATTGAGAAAAAACGAATTTACACATCAACAGACAACTTGGATGATGTTAACTTGTGTGACATGGCTTGTGTCACCCAATTTACTTAGTAAATTTGAGTTGGGGGAGTTAGAGTTCAGTTAGCAATCAAGTTTGGACTATGGTACAGATGGAAGGTCAATTATATCAAGTTGTTTTCAGTTAAACTAGTTCCAACTTTTGGAGGAACTAATGGAAGGTCAAAGCAATAGGACTTCAGTCAAACTCAGTGATCATCCAGTTAACTAATCAATCAACCTAAAATAGCTAGGTCATGTAGAGAATTCGAGTTACCCAGTTGAGGTGGAGATTCCAAGGCAGTGTAACATCAGTTGTAGACTAGTCTTGAGTGTACAGGTGTTGCATGTAGTCAAATGATCAACCCAAGGAATTGCGCAATTAAATTAGAATAAGTTCCTAAACAATAGGGGCTAATTCCTCAAGGAACAACACAAGAAAATAGGAGCTCAAGTCGAGGCAAGATTTGACTAAGTTTTGGTCAGAGGCATTCAATGAGCAAAGAGATAGGTTGTGCACTTGCAGGGTGAGTTCAATTGAGCAAAGCAATTGCAATACATATCTATTCATTTGATTAATGCAAGCATACGCTAGGGTTTTTAGCATATTTCTTTCCCCAAATAAAAATACTTGTTGCATGTGTTTTATTTCTTCTTGCATGTCTTAGATTTTTGTTCTAAATTGTGAATTAATGTGCACAGAGCAGTGGAGTAGGTTTGTGTATTGTGATTTTGATTAAAACTTCATGAGCAGTTGCAGAACTATAACCTAATTTCTACAATAATTACTCCTAATTATTTTTCTTTATCTTTTTTCCCATGGAAAATTGTAATTTCATTAGTTTAATAAATTACATTCTGTAGATGCAAAAGCATATTTCGATATTTCTATCAAAGAACACTGCGTCGGTGGAGGCAGTAAACAACTACCCCCACCACGCAGGAAAGTTGCCCAGACCGAGTCTGAAAGAGAGTCAAAATGTTACAAAATATCAACCGAGAATATTATCGTGTTCCACACAGGGAGATAATATAAAATAACATGAACAATACCAAAAACTATGGTCGCATATCAAATCAAAAAGCAGCATAGGAAATATGTACAAAAATATATTTCTGGTCCAAATATTATATCAAAATGTCCATAAATGGCCTATGATAGCACTGATGGTGTTCTCCATCGATTTGTTCAATAATCAGCTAGTTGCCTTGCTCCCTAATCGCGCCTTCTTTGGAAAGACGGCCAGCCTCTGTGTTCTGCCCCCCGAAGTGATGGAGTCCCCTGAGGCAGCAGTAGCTGAACCAGGAACATAAGGCGAGGATCGATGGGGCGGCCGACCACGCTTCCTCGGAGCACTGAGAGCTGGTGCCGGAGATCTCAAAACAGGTCCCGAGAGAGTGGTAGTGCCACCAGAGCGAGGGGAATCCAACCTCTGGATATCCACAGAAGCTTGAGGCAAATCTTTGTCGACCGGGTCTTCATGAGCTTGAGCCTCTTGCTCATGGGCAGTCAGAGGGGAATGTCGCACAAAATTTCTATTGTTCCACTTGTTCAAAGGACAATCTTTAAATAAGTGCCCCACCTTGTGGCAGCGACGACACCTGAATGGGACTCCCTCATAGTCCAACAACTGCCTTCTCGCAACATCCCTCCACTGTATGTTAATAAATTCTGGAAGCCTATCTATGAGTCCAAATAAACTAAAATTCTAGTAAATGCCATTTTATCAGAGGAAATGAAAGAGTCATCATAGGTGAGGAATTTGGCCATGGCATCCCTAATTTGTTTAAAAATCTGCTCAGTCCAAAAATGGACAGGAAGACCAGGGAGACGAAACCAAATCGGTCCCACCCCCGACCTTTCCAGTTCCGGGTCAAACATAGGCATCCATCTTCGAAGGAGGACCGGAGCTTGGTCTATGTGCCAGATTGTGGAGAGTACCCAGTTAGTGTGGGCTAGACATTTAAACCTCAGCGCAAACCACCCATGAACAAAATTATGTACCCTAGGAGGTTCCAATAGGTGGTGACCCCAAACCTCCATAGCTCATTTTTGGAGCCGCTCCACACTGTAATGCCGACCCCTCACATGCCCCACCAATACCTTCTCTTCCGAATCCATGGCTTCACTGAACGTCGTGTCCTCGGCAAGCTTGAGAAATATTTCACTACTACTCAGAGGGAGGAGCTTTTTTCTCTTGGAAGTCCCTTTCCGTTTGCCGCTCGTGCCTCCAACCGAATTTTCCTCCTGTAACGCCTCGTGTGAAGCCCGGACCATTTCTGTCAGAGGGCCTTTAGCTCCGAGGTTGTCAAAATGCCCCGAAATGATCCCAATATCTATAAAATTGCTTGTAGAAGGGTTTTCGGAGATCCGCGACGGAGTATGTGCCTGCTACCTACCCACCTTAGACGAAGGGCCCTCCTCCAAGGGTTTTTCCCCGACAATCTCTGCAGGAATTGAACCCTATTCTTGCCTTAGGGATTGAGACATAGGGGCATTCCAAAGCGCAACTTTTGCTTGGGCGTCAGTGATAAGTGGTGGACCTGTGAAATCTCGAATAACAGCCGCTCCAACCGGAACTGAGATGTTAGGAATGTGCCGAGAGAGTGTAGGGAGCGCGTCAACCTCAACTGTTAATTCATGGTCGAAGACTAAAAAATCATCCATTATGGTCCCTGACTGCACCCAAATTGGCTGGTTTTCCGACAGAATCGCTGAAGAAGTGGTTTTATCCTCCATGCTTGTCTAAAACCTGTGCTGACAGCTGTCTATTTGACTGTCGGAACGAAACCACAAACTGCCTAGGGGAGCTCAAAAACTAACCGACCGTAGCTACTAAAAGCTACCACAAACTGTAAAGAGGTGTGACCATGGTTGAACTGGGGAAAAACGCTAAACATTTCATGAGGGTCACGACCTAGAAACTTTGCCACCGAACCAAGAGCTCGACAGGGCTCGAAACCCTAACCCCAGTCTCCTCGCACAAGAGCCATCTTGATTTTTCTTTATATTTCTATATCAATAATAATTTCTAAAAGTTTATATATATAATATATATATATATATATATATAATATATATATATATATATTATATATAATATATATGGCATCAAGTGGCAGGGTGAATTCTTTAATGATGCATGGAAGAATTGTTGGAATGAGGCCAACCTTAAAAAACTATGGAACATTCATGTGATCACATGTTGGGGTATTTGGATTGGAAGAAATTAGAAGAAAAAAAATTCAAGATTAAAATCTACCTCTAGATCGGATTGGTGCACAAGTCTTAGCAATTTTTTATCTCCTACCTGAAGTAGAGCAATGATCTAGTTATTGTGTTATTTCTACAAAATCCATTGATCAGTGCCTGCCATGGGCATATTTTGTTTTATCGACTGAAAATGGCAAGTGTGGTGGGGGTGCAGTTCTCTACCTCAGAAACTCACTTTTTCAAGTTGATGTTTGGATTGGGCTTAGACACAAAAAAAATGAAGAAATTTTCAATTTGAAGTTACTCTTTCTATTTGTGTTAGAAAAAGATTGATGACGACTACAAGTCTTTGGTGTTTCCAAAGTGGTTACTAATTGGTTTAACTAGATATATAATTGTCACACTCACACACTTAGGAATTTTTTAGATGAAATTTTGATGTTAAAAGCACAATTTGATAATATTTCTTGTCAACACATTTACAGGGAAAGGAATTCACTTTCCAGTCATCTATCCAAAGAAGGCGTGTAGCAGGACCGTGGTACTTGGCTGATAACAGAACACAATGGACCAGAGCATTATCAATCATTTATAGGGAAATGTTGATATTGAGTGACTTTTTTGCTTACTTTGATGGGATCATAGACAATCATACATATATAGTTCGTGGTTTTTTTTATAGCAAGTTTTATGACTGGACTCTTTCTACTAAAAGATTATATTGTATATATCTAGATATAGATGAACTGATACTTTAAGTGACTTATGGATATAGACAATATATACTCTTAAATTTTTCAGATAATTGTTAAATATTCAACAATCAACTTTTTTTATATACTTTACAACATCTACAACATGTAATTTTCACTATTTATTAATGAAATTTATGATTTTTCCATATATATGATGATGATGATGATGGTGGTTAACGTCCACTAAGACCAAAATATATATATACTCTTTTCAAAATATATAATCTTTACAAATAATAATATATATAATTATTATCAAAATAATAAACTCAGATAATACTAATTATAATATTGTTGTAGTTCTCACTAATACAATTAAGCTGAAAACCACTATTAAGTTACTTCAATATTTCTCTTAACATATTTAAAAATATATTAATAAACAATTTACAAAATTATCCCACGTCATTCATATAGAATAATGACCTATCTCATGTGAAAGTTTTAAAGAATTAATATTCATGAAAACCATGCATATACTTACGAGGAAGTTTTATATGATAGAAGTACTACGAGAGTTGAACGTGGTCTCACATCGCATAAGCCCTGCAAAAGATGGAGGGCAGTCTTCGAAAGTTAACCCACCATGTGACTAGAGGCAAAGTGCAAAAACTTAACAAGCCATAGTTTGCTCACTATCTAAAAATAGTCAAGTCTAACCCATCATTGGAATAAAGGCACACGTGCAACCCACAAAACTTGGCAAACCAAAGTTGACTCCCTATCTAAAAAAGTGAAATCTAGCCCACCATTGGAATAAAGGCACAAGTGCAACACACAAAATTTGACAAGCCAAAGTTGACTCACTATTTAAAAATAAAAAACTTTCATTTCTTTATATTTGGTTGTCATGTAAGCTCATTGAATATCATGATATTTGTAATTTTTTTTGGTGGTCCTAGTCAATTGCATGTAAATAGAGTTAATTGTGAAAAAAAAGGGATACTGGAGATGACCACTGATATGACTATAGAAAATGACAGCCAATCTAACCCATGACATGCCCATTCATCATCAAAAAAGTAGGATTTTTCTTTTCTTTAATGTACATTATGTTTGATTGTTGTAAATGAGTGGCCAATGTTGAAGGCTTGTAAATACACTCAAAATATATACATCACTTATGTATGGATAGTGGTTATGAGTGGATATATTGTTATATTTAATTTAGCATAATATGTTATTATTAGTAATATTAAACATTCTACTCTACTAAAAGCGGTAGGTTAGACTTTTCTGTGAAAAAATCTACATCTAGGCACATCATGCTACAACAACATATGTATTTCTCGATTGTGACATCAAAGACCTTTGCAATGTTTTATATATTCTACTTATTATTAATTGTGATTTCTTTAAATTTTGCAAATTTGGTTTGGGGGAGTTCATAGCATTGGTTAGCTAGTGACATGGTTAATTGTGTTTTCTTTGATTTTTTTAAATTTGTTTTAGTTATTTAGAGATGTATAATAAAGAATAATTATTTTGGAAAATATGATATATAAGTAATATTGTTAAATAGTAAATAATGTTATTTAATGAAATGGGTGTATTGGACAAGTTTTGCAATATTTTGAATAAAAGAATTTGTCATTTTTGTAATACTAAGAAGATGGAGGAGAAAAGATGGTTTCTCAAAAATATGTTATGTATGTCTACGTTGAATCTTAATTTCAAAATACTTGTAATAATATCAACTCATCAAAACTACAGATATTTAGGGAAGCTTATCTCCAATATTTTCAAGATAGAAATAAATTTTTTAAGCGAGTTAATAAATTCCTTACAACTTTTTTCATAAGGTTCAATAGTAATAATCATCATCATACGGGCCCTCAAAGGAAAGTAAGAAATTACGTTCACTTGGGGATGAGGCAAGGTTGCTAAAAATAAAGTAAAGGCTTTGGCATTGTTTCAAAGGGTTGATAATTATTAAGTAGCTCTCGGCGGTAGGGGATTCTATGGTGATAGTTAAGTAGGCTAGTCAATAAAGTTCAAAGATGTAATGTCCCATTTTGAATGATTACTTCTAGAGAATGGCTCGGTAGCCTATTAGATTCTCATAGGTTATAAAAAGCAGATCAACTAATTTAATTGTTTAAATGCCATTTGGGTGAAAAAACAACATTGTATAACTAAATTAAAAAGGTATTATTAAGTGACTATGGGAGAAAAAGCAAGTGAAATTTTATAAAGTCACTTTATATTATTTAATTGAGCGGAGGAAAGGTAAAATGGTAAAAGAAAGGGGTCAAAGGGAAAAAAGGGATCCATGGTATTCTAATGATGTTAAAATTGGCAACTAGGGCCAAACTCCATGAATCAGACAATGTCTTAGTCGAGGAAATAAAGAAAAATGCAAATTTGCAAAAGCAATTAGAATAGTATTTGAGCAGTGCTAATTGTATTCAATGTTTATCATAGGCCAAAAAACAAATTTGGATAGAAATTATGTCATCTCTGTCTGATATTTTGCAGTCTATGGAGATTATTGTAGAACAGGGGGAGGCAATTGAAAGAGGCAAATAAGCTATTATTGACATCAAAATACAATTGGGAAATAAACTTGGACAAGCAAGTCAAATAATAAAAGCTCCAAAGACAAGGGCCAAAGAATAACTTGAATAGTTTATGAGAGATTTTTCGGCGTAAATCACATGATATTTCATTTGTCGACACATTTCAAACCAACTAGTGTGGTTCATCATCTAGACAAGTTGAAGAATTAGATCTAGGTTGCATGTTAAATAGACAGAGCAGAACATCCAACGACTATGTCAAAAATTATAGCCGTTGGATGTTCTGCTCTGTCTATTTAACATGCAACATAGATCTGATTCTTCAACTTGTCCTGATGATGAACCACACTGGTTGGTTCGAAACACGTCAACAAATGAAATATCATGTGATTTGCGCCAAAAAATCTCTCATAAACTTGATATGGATCACAAAAGCCTCAATTCAACAATAACTTGAATAACTAGGAATTGAAGACAAAACAAAATCAGTTATTCGGAGTAGAAAAGTTCTCATGAAGAAAACTTTGATGCTCTAGACAAAGGAAAAGTGTGAAAATATTCTAGCACAAATAAAAAAATTCTACATAAAATTTTCTATTTAGCAAGAGAGAAGTCTTCCATTATTAAGAATTCATATGGCTAGATGGTAACAGAAGAACAATATGAAAGATTGTTGAAGAGAGAGGCAGGGGACATGGCAATTTTTGTTGGAATAAAGGGAGAGATTAGAGGTCGTAATCTACTTTAAATGTTAGTTGATGACCTTTTCATCTGCTACAAAATCAGACACTTGTGCATACTAAAGCCTTCTTATGAGAAGTATATTGATGTAGATGAATTGTATAGAAAAATGATGGATCTCAGTTATTTAACAGATGAAGAATGAGAGCATTTGGTCAAATTTGTTCAATAAATTCAGCTTACCAATGCAACATATTAGCAAAAGATCATAACTATTAAGCATTTCGAGCAATAAGAACAGAGAAGTTTCAAATACATTGAACCTTAATGCAGAAATCAAGCTCAATTGCAGACATTTTTGGAGCAGTTTTCTATTTTTAATTGAAAGCGGTATTGAAAACATCTCGATAACATCCCGATTTTATCTTGAAATCACAAATTTTTGGCCTAGCCGATGTTTGTCGATTTTTACTGATATTTTGATGGTATCTGGATTTTGCTGATGTTTGCCAATTTTTACCGATATTTTCCTGATTTTTATGATTTTTTTGTTTTCCATACCCTTTCCAATTCATCCCAATGTCGATGTTTGCAACATTGGTTAAAAGTTGTTTAAACATTATCCAAAGCTTTGGATAAAGGACAAATTGAATGTAAATTTTTTAAGAGATATGATATTTTTTAAGGCATTGTATATATACCTTATTTTTTTAATAAGAAAGGATTGATACCTGGAGTTGTGAGTTCTTCTTTTAATTTCATAGTTTGTTTCTTCATATATTTGAGAATAGTATATTACATTGGGAAGGGCTAGATTGAGTATCAATCTCCCGACATCCCTCTGCAAAGTTATGCTCACAACTGAGTTAGAAATTGAACTATCTGTTTAATTTACTACCCATAAATCTTTAGATTTTTGATTCTATGTTGTACTTGGATATATTTATGTTGACTATATAGGTTTATCTATACGTATTTACTATTATTAGATGATTAAATGTTCACAAAGAATTTTTAGCCTTCTAAATTTATCTCAATTCCTCACATTGATGCTTTGGCTCAGTTCTTTAGCCGAGGATTGTCTACAAAGATACAACATGGGGGATCAAGAAAACAAATTGAGAAGCATAAACATAGATAACAACAGATTAAGATGAAGATATTGTAACAATGGATGTTATAACAACAGATGCCATAACAACATGTCAATGTTAAATTGGCTCAAAATGTTGTAACCGTTGATGATGTAACACTCATTATTGTTGAAAGTGTTGAAACTATTGTAAAAGTTAATGCTATAACAACTGCTACAATTGAAACTACTGAAACAATGACCATTACAATGGATGTTGTAACAACATATGATATACAAGGGACGTTCTAACAACATATGTTGTAATAATTGAGGGGGTAGAAATCAATTTCATCGTGCTTTTCAAAGCTTGGGAGTGGGCAACCAAAGAGGTGTTTCTTCCACCCAACACTACACCAGTACTTGGAGGATCAAGAAAACAAATTGAGAAGCACAAAAATAGGTAACAACAGATGGAGAAGCAAATACTATGACAACGCATGTTGTAAGAAAAAATGTTGTGACGACAGATACCATAACAAATGTTGTAACAACAAGGAGTTTCATCTTGCTTGTCAAAGCTTGAAAGTGGGTAGCCAAAGAGGTGTTTCTTAATAACTTTGCATTTGTGTTATTCTTCTTCTAAGACCCATGTAATAAAGCTATGGTTTCTTTCATTAACATATTTATCAATGTTGTGTGAATAATTGAGATACCTGTGACTTTTATCTCATAAACCTTTATGAAACACTTCGTAGTCTCTACATCTTATTTTTTTTCATTTCATGCTCTCTAATGTAGATCTAATGCATAGGATTTTATTTAGCCATATGTGTTAAACCTTAAATTTCTTTATGTTCTTCTCTCCATACTACAATGTCAATTTTAAAGGTTGTAATCACATATAAGTAGAGCAGTTGAATTTATTAATCAATTTATCCAAAAACTAGTTCACATTGCATCTATAGGTCTAGCGTCATTTGCCCCAGTTCTTTGATTGTTTAGGATTAATAATGTATGATAGAGATGGAATAGTGAGCAGACTTGTGTTGTAGTTTACAATGTAGGAAGAATTCTATTTTGAAAAATCACCAAGTTGTGTGCTAACCATACTCCCCATAGGACTAGAAAAGGAGGTGTCCTATAGAGTTTCAAGTCCTTTCTTTGAAACCAGACCTTCAAAGTTCAACCAGGCTCCAACACAAGCCTACATCGTAAATGTTTGTATTCGAATAGCCATGTCCCTACATATATGCTGAATTCATTCATATAATATATATATATATATATATATATATACCTCAATAAACCCACCATCCTACCACATGGAAAATAATTGCTAAGACATGTGTTAAGACTTAAGATCATCCCTAGTGTTATCATTTATCTTCATTTCTTCTCTAGGGTTTACATTACAAACCCTAGGTCTTCCTCTATTTCATCACATAAGCACTAAGAACTCTCCATGACAATTATATAGATGGAATAATGAGTATAGTGTAGACAAAGACATTCTCTTCCCTCTATACAGAGTAGGTGAGGGAGGCCAAAATTAGTAAAGTGGACTAACTACACAAGAAATTTAATTTAATGCACAATATAAGGTCTCCAAGTGAAGTGCTCTATCTCCAAGGTATACACGTCAAGGGACCAATCCTCAGATGGTGCACTCTTAAAGAATTGGTTGCAGGTGTCAAGTGCTCTTCATCACAAGGCTTCTTGCTTTCCAAGACAATCATCCCATGCTCCTCAACGCATGTATCTTAGGCACATAATCAATCCCATGTAATGTGCTCTCAACCCAAGCATCTTAATCAATCCCATGTAATTTGTTTTGTTGTCTATAGGTTATGTATTACATGGTCTTGCATCCCTTCTTTGGCCTGCGGTTTTTGGCAAAGGACTTAATAAAGCCATGATTGGATATTGATTTATAAGGAATTGATCATAGTGAAAGGTGGTCCAATTTTGTTATGTGGATGAGAATAAGGTATCATTAGTTGACTTCCAATAACTTGGATATTGTTATGTTGGATATTGAAAAATCACCAAGTTGTGTGCTAACCATACTCCCCATAGGACTAGAAAAGGAAGTTTCCTATAGAGTTTCAGGTCCTTTCTTTCAAACCAGGCCTTCAAAGTTCAACTAGGCTCCAACAAAAGTCTACATCATAAATGTTTGTATTCCAATAGCCATGTCCCTACATATATGCTGAATCCATTCTATATATATATATATATATATATATATATATATATAGATATATATATATATAATATATAGATATATATATATATATATATATATATATATATAATATATATATAATATATATATAATATATATATATATATATATATATATATATATATATATATATATATAATATATATAATATGAAAAAAATTCTGTAGACCTCAATACACCCTCCATCCTACCATATGGAAAATAATTACTAAGACAAGTGTTAAGACTCAAGATCATTACTAGTGCTATCATTCATCTTCATTTCTTCTCTAGGGTTTACGTTACAAACCCTAGGTCTTCCTCTATCTCATCACATAAGCACTAAGAACTCTCCATGACAATATCCAAGTAAGTTATTAGAAGTCAACTAATGATACCTTATTCTCATCCACATAACAAAATTGGACCACCTTTTGTCTTGTATCATATCAAATTGTAATTGTGATGGATAATGGCCATATTGTTGCTCCTCTCAAAACATGCTAGATGGACAAGTTAAAGTGATTAATATGCAATCATTTACTTTTTTCGTACAAGATTTAAAAATATATATATAATTTCAAATATTAAATATACTTATAAATTTGCATACTAAGGCTTCTGAACTTGTCTGGACGCTGATGTGTGGCATGATATTTGGAAATCCTAACCTTCAAGTCCTTGTCCTGAAACATACACTAATTCAATTTAATTATGAAACAGTAAAATACAAAAACATTTAAGGAATTTGAAATAATATTATGACCAAATTTAAATAGATGTATGCTCTCCTTTCCAAACTTCCTCTATGCATCTACTCTATCATATGCTTTCATGAGCTCTTTCCATACTATCACCCTTACATCAATTGGCAGTCTACATGTCATGGATGACTTCCTTTTGAAGGTTCATGGGTATCTTCGATAATAGAAGATGTAGATGCTCTTTGAAGCATTGAAGACATGATTCCTTCAACCTATGATCGAACATTTTCCCGACATCCGTCATTCTTATTTCCCCATAGACAACATCATCGTCTTCCTTGGTTTCGTATTTACCAATGCAAGATGCATAAATACCAATACTAGTGGTGGAAGAAATATGTGTCTCAAGCGTGGGTGAGACATTGGGCGTCTCTATTCCTTGTTCCACATTATTAGAGGTTATTGTGATTGATTTTTTCCTAGATATTTTGCTCAATCCAGGAATTGATGGGGAATCAATTAATTCCCTTTGACAAGGTTTCTTTGGTTGGTAATTTCAGTGCCTTTAGTACATTCTTCCACATATTTGGCAAGCATGGAAACGTCCATACCTTCTACTTTATTCACTACTTCTACCCCCAATATAGAAGCTATTGCCTCTTTCAGTTTCTCACTATCATATCCCTATATATGTACAATAAAATGTTTATTTTCAAAATAGAAATAATAAAATAAACCCTAATTTCTTCTTTTATAATTTAGAAACTAAAAACTAAAAAATACAATTCAAACTAGAAACGGAAACATGTGTAAATCTATAAATTGAGTCTGAAATACTTCAATCTCGCAAGAATCAGATCCCTTTGTATATTTAATTTAAATATAAAAAAATACAGATATTTGGTTGTTTAAAATTATGGATGAAGGGTTTGAATTAAGTTAAACGAAAGTATGAGAAAAAAGAAAAAGTGGTCCATTAGTTTTCATAATCCTCATTTAAGATTTATAAGAGTTTTGTCATGTCAACGTATTGGGAATATAAATTAACGGAAAGGGTATATATTGAAAATAGGGGCATTTTAGCTAGAAAGGTGCAGTGAAAACTAGCTAAGCTTAAATTAATTGTGTGTTTAGAAAATTGGATGTAGCAACAACGAAGTGCATAGATGTTATCTAACTAATGTCATTGTTGTGCATTTCATGCAGGATCTAGAAAAGGCCATAGATAGAAGACGTGGATGATGTAGACCTACTAAATCAATGAGAAGAAAGTGGGTGGCCATATAATTAGATACAGAATCTACAGATACAATAATGGTCATGAGAAAAAGAAACCTCAATCAAAGGAGGATGGTATTTATGAATTCACAAATGCTACAACATTGACGGGATAAAGTTTTATAAAATATGTTGTTGTTTTTTTCAAATTCAAAACATGATATTGATATGTCAAATATATGAGGGTGAAGTCGAAGCAGAGAATATTATCAGAATGGCACAGCTGGTTGTAATAAGTTCAGCCATTATGCGAAGGAGTGTCTAAGGTAGGGACACATCACTTGATGATTATAACAATCATTTTAGGGACATATTCAATGATTAGAGGAATGACAGGTAATGCAGTTCATCAAGGAAACGATCGACTCTTCAGAGAAAGAAAGAAACCCTAGGTATGAAGAATCAAATGTTGTTTTTGATAAGATAAAGAAGAGTTATCTTGTATTGGCCCTCTCCTTCAGATTCTTTGGGAATCTGGCATATTGATTGTAGTGCTTCAAGGCACATCATCGGATAGAAGGGTGCACTCTCTAATTTGGTAGAGATGGAAACAACCGTGGGATTATACTTGGATTCAATGCAACCTATCCCAAAAAGGGTGCAGGGAATGTTACCCCTCAATTGAATGAGGGTAACTCTATTCATTTACAAGAATCTCTTTTATGTACCTAATCGCAAGAAGAACCTGGTGTCCATCTCGGAAATGGAAGTCAAAGGTTTCAGGGTGGCATTCATCGATGGAAAGTTACGTGTTAAAAAATATAATTTTCAAAGATACTTTTTCTCATGGGTTCAGGGTTGGAAATTTGTATCAAGTTGCAGGATGGTCCATTGGAGATCATGTCAATTTACATATCGCATCTATAACACTGGAGGTCTACCTATGGGGCCCTACCCGATGTGAGTCAGATGGTGATATGGATGCCTGAATTCAAGAAGAGCATGAAGGTACATGTTTGAGATGTACCGAAGGAAAATCTTATAAGGGGACCATTCCCCTCATGCAGCAGGTCCACAGGTTTGGAACAACCTGAGGAGTCTAAGATTCATGATCTGGAATCTCATGTATATAGGTGGAAGAAAACCCTCTATGGCTTGAAGGAAAACACCCAAGTGTAGTATGAGAGGATTGATAGTTTTCTGATGAAGCTGATATTCACTAGGAGTGAAACTGATCCAAACCATGACCTGAAGGTTGTGGATGATAGACCTCTCATACAGGCACCTTATGAGGATGACCTATTTCTGATAGGTGAAGACCCTCTCATTTGCAGAAGTAAGAGGGAGTTGGAATTCGGATGTGGAATGATAAACTGCAAACCTGTGACTACCTCGAGGATCTTAACTTTTAGAAGTTATATGGTAGTGATGTCGGACCAGATTTGGGAAATGCCTCTGAGTTTCATAAACTCATTCGCTTTGATGTTCTTGGTGAACTTCTATCCGGACATATGTTTTGCAGCTAGCATGGTGAGCTCATATTTGGTTGAGCCTCACTAGATTGGTACCAAGAATCTTATGAGATATCTTTGGGGTACAATCTCTCATGGATTGAGGTACATTATTGGAAATATGAAACTGCATGATTATTCGAATGCAGACTGGGTAGGTAATGTGGAGGATCACTAAATCACTTCTCAGTGTTGTTTATCTTTGGATTCTGCTTCAATATCATGGATGAGCAGGAAGTAGAAGTCGGTTGTTATAAGCATCGCCAAGACCAAATACATAGCTATGAGTACGATCTCGTGTGAACCTGCATGGTTGCAGAAGCTCTTAAGTGAGATATTTGTACACATGATGAATACCACTGTGATTCTTTGTGACAACCAGAGGGGGGATTCGATTATTGAGGAATCCAGTATTCAATGATTACTCCAACAGATAGACATCAAATACTGCCTTATCTAGGATATGGTAAGTCGATGAGCGAGAAGGCTCCATCACATTGAGACTGATGTACAGGTAGCAGATATTTTGTCAAAGCCCCGAGGAAAGGTCAAATCTGTGACTTTCCCGAATGACTTGGAGTCGTTGAGAGACATTCTTATAAGGGTCCTGCATTTTTCATGCATTGAGCTCTGGGGGCTTGGAGTACTTATTGGAGCAACATATGACCACAGGGCGATTCACCCTCCCCTGGTCGTGCACTATGTACAGGATGACAGGTTCAACCCTCCCCTGTGATACCACGTGGCGACTGTGGAACAAGATGATTAGTTCTCCTGTGGGCCAAGATGATTAGTTCTCCCGTGGCAACTGTGGAACAAGATAATTAGTTCTCCTGTGGGTCTGGATGATTAGTTCTCCTACGGCAACTGTGAAACAAGATGATTAGTTCTCCTGTGGGCCAGGATGATTAGTTCTCCTGTGGAAATTGTGAAACAGGATGATTAGTTCTCCTATGGGTTGGGATGATTAGTTCTCCAGTGGCAACTGTGAAACAGGATGATTAGTTCTCTTGTGGGCCGGGATGATTAGTTCTCCCATGGCAACTTTGGGGAAAGATGATTCGTTCTCCTGTGGGCCGGGATGATTAGTTCTCCCATGGCCACTTTGTGGCAGGATGATTCATTCTCATGTGGACAGGATGATCAGTTCTCTTGTCGAGGCATCCTACCCATGTAATCTGGGACTCATGGGAAGTACCTCTCATCTGATCAATGAGTAGGGAAATGGGGTTAGGGACCATAGTAGTACTATCGATGGAAGCATCGATGTATCTACCGTACTCGCTATGCTAGGATGACCTCCATTGATCTGGGATCAATGAAACTGATCTGGGATCAGTATGAGTGGTTTGAGACACTCTCTTGTGATATTGATCTGGGATCAATAAAACTGACTTTGGGCCAGTAAGAGTGTTGTGACACACTCTCTTCAAATGAAACCGACTTCGGGTCAATAGAGAATGGTATGAGACATTCTCGATCAATTTTTCTTCTTCATGGTTCAGCAGAGAAAAGCTCAGCAGAGTAGAGTAGTGCAGCGCATTGATGGCAGAGATAGTACATTCGAACATATGGATCAGTGGATGGAGTTCTCCCTAGTTGAGAGGGAGTGTTAAAATTGGAAACTAGGGCCAAACTCCATGTGGGTCATCTTATTAGTGGAAGCTGATATTTTTCTTGGATCCCTCTCATCGAGAGGTGTAGGATTGATCTAAAGATCATCCGATTTCGATAAGTATTCATGGAGATATGAATTTATTTGTGTTTTGGGACAACTCGTCAAGGACAGCCAGCAACCAAATAAACCCCACTTATGCTCAACATTTTATTATAATAGAGGTGGCCTTCAAGTCATTTCAACACACTTGGGATCTCTTCCTGTCTACTTGTCTTTCGGTTTTAGTAGGAGGAGAGATCCTAAGGGATAACGCTGCCCTAATCGAGAGGGTAGAAACTAGAACCGTCAGAATTGCCGGGAAAAGCTGGAACTGCTGGGAAATGCCGGAATTGTCGGAACTGCTGGGAACTGCCGAGAATAGCTAGAATTGTTGGGAATAGCAGAAATCGCCAGAACTGCTGGAATTGCCAAGAATAGCTAGAATTGCAGGAATTGTCGAAACTGTCGGAACTATTAGGAAAAGCCGGAACTGCCAAGAATAGTTGGAAATGTTGGGAAAAGCCGGAACTGTCAGGAATAGTCGGAATTGCCATGAAAAGATGGAACTGTTGGGAATAGCCGAGATTGTCGAAACTGCTGGGATTGTCGGAACTGTCGGAACTTCTTGGAATAGCTGGAATTGCCGGAATCGCCAGGAACTGTCAGAACTGCCGGGAGATGCCAGAACTGCTGGGAATAGCTGGAATTGTCGGAATTGCCGGGAATAATCAGAACTACCGGGAACAGCCAGAACTGCTAGAATTGTCGGGAAAGCTGACGCAGAGGGCAAAAGTCAGAACTATTGGAACTGCTAGGAAAAGCCAGAACTACTGGAGCTACCGGGAATAGTCGGAATTGTCGAAACTGTTGGGACTACCGGGAACAACCGAAATTTCCAAAATTGCTGGAATAGCTAGAGCATCTGTCTTTGTAAGAGAGCAACATGCAAGGGAAAACTAACTAACATTGGGATAGTTGTATGGTACTTAGCAGCAAATGCACCAAGCATGCAATGTTACAGCTAGCATGCAAGGGACAACTAGCATGCAACAGCAAGCATGCAAAGGACAAAAAGCATGCTAGGGACAACAAACAAGGTAGGGACAACAAGCAAGCAAGATGCAGCTAGCACATAGGTTAGTATGGCAACATGGTGCGGCAATGGCACATAACGCAGTACAGTGTTGGGTATAGTCATGATTAATGAAGCATGATGAGATGCGGCATAGTGATGATGGGTGCAACATGGTGTAGCATGATGACGAAATGTTGCACAACGATAGGTGAAGGAGTCACCTTGGAGAATCAGTTGAAGCAGCATGTCTTCAACTAATCTCATGTATCATCTTCTTGGAGATGATTTATGCTCTTATCTATATAAGTCAAAGTGTTGACTTCCGTTGTAAACATACTATCTCTCTCTCTCTCTCTGTTGAACTATTGAAGAACATATAAGAAGAATTGGTCAAGGGTTTCCCCACATTGGGGTTTGTCCTTGGCTAGCACCACATCTTATGTCCTCTTGTCTTGGCTTGTCTTACTAAAAAGAACTCACATTTAAAAAACAAGTAGTGATTACTAAAAAGAACTCACATTTAAAGAACAAGTAATGCTTATTAAAGGAGCTACGTAAATGGGCATTTAATATCTCTTCATCACTATTACATCCACACATTTCATGAGAGGTGGTTTCATTTATGAATTAT
Organism: Pinus taeda; assembly: GCA_000404065.3. Taxonomy (NCBI): domain Eukaryota; kingdom Viridiplantae; phylum Streptophyta; class Pinopsida; order Pinales; family Pinaceae; genus Pinus; species Pinus taeda. The sequence continues at coordinate 108,317 of APFE031536393.1, read as the reverse complement.
GTGAGGATGGGATGGTCAAGTTCATGTGGTATTATGGATTGTTTAATTTAGAATTTGATTTTAGTCTCAAGCCTTTACTCCTCATTGCATATCGAGTTTTCAAAGCAATATAGTCATGGAGGTGTAGAGCCCTTACTCAAATTCTAGTCTAGAATTGTATAGGTGTGACATCTTTGGAATTTGGCTAGAAGGTCCATATCAAGTTAGAAGCAAAGGCCAATATTCATTAAATGATGTGTAATTTGTAAGAACTCTAACTTACATAGAGGAATAAGGAGATACTAGAGGCATGTGGGTGAATTCTTACATTATTAATAACTCTATGTCTGAAAATGGGAGGGATGGAGGAAGGATCTGGAAATAATATATTCAATAAAACCTTATGTTAAGTAATGCATAGACAGATTATATGTTCAAATATGTAGGTAGAACCTCTCAAAGATAAGGAAACACAATTTGAAATTTTGATGGAAAATAATGGTGAAAGTTTTGAAGAAATGGAAGAGAGTAGGTAACCTATAGTAAATACTTGTGAAGCTAGAAAATGAGAAGAGATATGTTGGTAGGGTTTTTTAAACTGTAGCTCCTCCTCCTATTTTTTTTGTGTGCTCATTCATATTTTATGATATAATGATAAAAGAAAAAGATACAATACAATACAATATGAACCAACTTTAACAAAAAAAAATATATTAATAAAACAATGATCCAAAATCGATAACAAATAAAAAATCCTTAATAAATTATTTTTTAAAATCTAAATATTATAATATTTTGTAAAATATAAATTCAACTTTAACATATATATATCTTATATATAAAACATGATCCAAAAATCAATAACAAATAAAAAAATCCTTAATAATTTTATTTCTAAATAATATAATATTTGTAAAATTATATTTTTATCAAAATTTATTTATTTAACATTAAATAAAATAATAACCCTAAAACCTTTTAGGGCTTATAAGAAGATAACAATGCTTCCATTAATTCTTTAAATAATAAGAATTCAATATAACTACTCTAACTAAATTCATTAATTCTTTAAATAATGAATAATTATTGGTTCATTAATTCTTTAAATAATAATAATTCAAAATAATGAACGGTTATTGGTTCATGAATGGGTCAGTCTTGGCATCTAATTTCAAAGGGTTATGAAGTGTCCAGTGATGAATGAAATGGGTCTCTCTCACACCATCTAGTCACTCTCACACCATCCATCTTTTAGAGGATGTGCAGTTTCAAAGAGTCATTGTGCAAACCATGACTAATAACCACCTGCCCTCATTGACTAATTTCTAACTTTTCTTATTTGAAAACTGAGTAGACAAAAGTCCAACAACATATAAAAAGAATATTAGGTAGGAGAAGTGTATTCCCTGTTTGTAGTGTTGGATGGCCTCGACACAATGGACACACTTGTTGTTTGCAGTCTTTATCAAAATTTTCTATAATTTTTTTTTATCATTTGTGATAAGCAATTATTACTCAATCATTGGCTCATCTTCATAAGATATGTTAGTAGGTGGCAGGATGGTTCTAGACTTACCAAATTAAATAATCTTTGTAAGATACGTTAGTCCTAAGAACTTACGAAGCGTCTTAAATGTTTTTTAATTATAAACTTGAACACTTTTCTTATAATTTAAAGATAATTTTCATATATTTGTCAAAATTATTTAATCATATATTTTCATAATGCTTTCAAAACTGATTTTGTAATGGTTTATATATATATATATATATATATTAAAAATGGTATGTATTCAATATTATTATAATGATAGTTGTTGTGTTTTAAAATAAATATCTATAAAATTTTTATGTGTATTTTTGGATATTTTTAATAAGTGTTTATGTGACTTTTTGTTATATAATTGTGGCCAAGTAATTTAGTAGTTGGTTTTCTTATTATTCCATATTAATAATATTATAAGCATTTTTTTATTATAAAAAATCTTGAGCACACAACATTAAAATGAATTCATTTGCATTATCCATTCATATAACACATATCCACATCTCTACCATCAATTCCATATCCATATTGATTAATATCACTCACACATGTTGCCATCCATATATGTAGAAGTTACTTTCTGCCATGGCTCTATATCTTATTGTTTTAATACAAAGTGTTGAGATTTGCATTTAATTTTGTTTTGAAAATAATTATATTTGTTATTTTTTTAGATTTAGTGTTGTTAGTTTAAGTGTTAATTTTTATTTTTCTTAAGTGTAGTCTCTTAACTGAAAGATTCACTAAACTATTATTAGGCCAATGTAAAACATGAGAGAAATTAAAAGAAAAAGCAACATTTATTCAATTTTTGTATTGTTCATAATGATCACTAATAACAAGATCTGAATTATTAACTTATGTTTAATAATATTTAATTTTTTTATAGCGATATATTACATTGATGATAATTACTCAATATATTATTATTGAATTTATTGATACATTTACTTATTTAGTATTAGTTTTTTTTTTTGCAAAATTGCTGAAGAGAATTTGAAAATCACACATTTATATTTTATTGACCATCAAATATGTTATTCGACCTTATGGAATTAAACGTGGTATTTGTCTACCTCCCACCCATATAAAATAGAGCAATAAATATCAAAACTATGATATTTAACGCATTTCTAAAAAAATCCATGGTCTATACAAAAAGTTGATTGAGATGTCAAAGATAACAAGGGATGCATATTCATATGTATTATTAATATCCCCTACTATCTTGAGATTCCATGCAAAGCTCAATAACAAAGTTGTTTTAACTATATTATATGATCGATGTTGAAGATTTGTAACCAATTTGTTTGGTTGGGGAGAGGGAATCTGTTTATTGTAACAATGATCATGTATAAAATGAGGATACATAATAATTAGGTGTACAATGTATAATTATGCATCAACCACATAGAATTAAGTGGTTGGTAATTTCAATTTTGAATTAAGCATTCATCTAATTAAGGCTTTTTCTTATATTATAAAATTTCCTTATATTTTTTTATTTCAATAATATTATTAATTTGTTTTCTTGTTTTAGGTTTAATGGTTAAGAATCTAGCTTCCTCATAAAAAGTTACAAGTTCAAATCCCAAAAATATCAAATATGTATATTTTGTAAACTTCAACAATTAAATTGTTGCATAGAGGTGAGTCCCTTAACCCATAAACAAGGAAATCTCATACACTAAATTAAATTTAACTTAATTGTAAATTTAGAATTTAATTGTTAGTATTATATTAATATTATTGCACCGAGAGACGATCTAGATCCTAGTATGGCAGAAATGTTGTAAAACATTATGTAATTGGTTATGTAATGTAATGCAATGTTATATATCACTTTTGAATTTATATGAATTTATATTATTTTTTGTTGGGTAGTTTAGGTAAACTTGAATCAATCAAGTTATCAATGGTTTTTGAGCTAAAACACATGATATAGACCCATGGCACTTATGTGGAATATGGTCTATTTAAACGGGGAAAAACTTCAGGTAAATGTGTCCTTTAATGCTAGGTGAAAAATCAAACTTTGAAATTATTGTTTTGTGTTTTGGTGGGTATTATTTTAAAATTTACTATAATAATTTTTTCCATTTTATATATTTAAATATGAAAATTATATCATTTTAACTTTAATTTTATTAATGGAAACTAAACTAACCAAGATTCATCTTAACTCTCAATCTATTAACCACCTAGAGGGATAAAATCTCTCAAGGTGCAAACATTTCCTCAAGTTTTGCACTAAAAAAAATGGTTTGCACCTCTAGAGATCTGATCCTTTTATTAAAATGGGTTAAGGTGGTGTTTATTAAAACAAGAGGGATTGTTTTATAGCAGCATTGTCCTATTTTAGTCGTTATCGTTATGATAGCATGATTAAGGTAATGTGGAGCTCGTGTTGGGAATCCACGAAACATATTTTACATACACAGGACATTTCCGTCTCCCACTTAAATCTTTCCTTCGCTCCAGCGAATGTGACGGTAAACTTATATTACTTGTCACAATGCAAAGACTGCGTTGGGAGTCCATGAAACATATAAAGTAGGACTTTTATGCCTCTTGATTAAATCTTTCCTTAGCTCCAACTTTACAATGTAAAAATGGTTTGTGTCATTCATCGGTCAATGTATTTAATCCTTGTCATCATGACAATAAATTCTTTGTTACTTGTCATGGGACTTTTGTGTCTCCCACTTCTCGTTAGACACACTCCACCTTTGTTAAGGGATGAGAATGATTCTCTTAAATGACATAAAGATCTTTGTTTCATTCATTGTGTTAACGAACATGCATATATGGAGATATGTTGGGCCCATCAAAAAAGGAGTAGAAGGAGGAGTTGGATTTTGTCCTTACTCGAAATACAGGTTTTTAGAAAACAACATTACATGTTGATTTGTACTATTGGAAACTTCTAAGAAGGATATAGGAGCTCGGTAGCTATTGCTAATTTGAATTTCTACCTAAAATTTTGTAACTGGTAATTATATTGTCCATTACATTTCAATTTGTAAATTGTAGAAAAGTTGTTAAACACTTACCCAAAATGTATGTTAACTTTGAAAAGTTTCATGTCATTAACTAAGAGGCCAATGCTCATGAAACCCAATGAAAATTTGATTTGTACGAGCTTTGACGCTCTGCTTATCGACATTTTCAAAATTTGTAGGATATTCCATTAGTGTGGGATTCCTGCTTGGCCCAATTTATCATACCCCAAACTTACCCATTTCCTGAGTTTTTCACTTGGTTTTCTGAAAGATATCTTCCAAGCAAACAGGAAGTAGTGTAAAAAATTTGTTTTGTGTTGTTCTTTACTAAACCTAAATCTATTTTTCAAATGCTAACTCTCATAATTCTTAATGAGTTTAGACCTTTAAGTGAAGAATTCATGACAGTTGTATCATGAACTAATCTTGGAAGAAAAATATATAGTTATTTCATCCTTTTTACCTCTAAACGATCCATTACCATAACACAATCCCCCATACTCTTCAAATATTTTGTCAAATACATCTAGACAAATCGTTTCAATGATTTGTTGTTTGTTAGGATATGAACATAACCAAAAAGTAGATGAAGTGATATTAGCATTTTATCTTCTATTTCACCTATTAAAAAATCCATTACCATTTTTTACTATAGTCAACACATCTGATGTTGTTAATGATCAACTGATGAAATACAAGGTCACCACATGTTTTAGTTACCAAATTTTTCTAGTGTATATGTTCTTATTTTTCCAAGTAGACAAGTTTTCTCATGTATAATAGAAAAGACAATATTTCAATAGCAATGTTTTTTAGTTATTCACTAGACATTGATCTTGAGAAAGCGTTGTCAGGAGTTTTCGTTCTTAGACTTTGCAAGCAAGTTTTTGTCAGTGTATTGAAGTCTAATTTATGATATATTGCCACCTAGAATCTTCCCAAAGATAAAGATAATTTTACAACTAAGCAATGTAGTTAGAATGGGAGATTGGTATATGTACAAAGATTTTACTAAGATTAGAATATATGGCAGTGAATTTCTACCCTACAGACTTCCAATTTTCCTTCCTATTAGAATTTTTTGCCTAGAATTTATCAGGAAATGCTTAAATGTAATTCATATTCATTTTCTCGCTAGAAAATTCTCTAATGTTTTTAAATTAAAGAAGAAGTTTGGGCCATTTGTGGTAAATACTAGAGCATCTAGTGCAAAATTTGAAACCATGCTACAGGAAATGAAGTTTATGTAGGGAGAGGTATGGCACTATGACCCTTATGGGATCATTTCAAGTAAAACAGTTGAACTTAAAGTAGCTCCTTGTAATCATGTGTAAAATCCTGAGGTGGAACAATAAGAAAAGAAAGAGATTTAGGAGCAGGATCCTTCACTAGTTGTACAACAAGCTTTTAGAACAAATTAGATATCAAAGACATATATGTTGGAAACTCATCAACAAATAGAAGAGGAATTAAAAAGAGCATTTTTGAACATTGAACAATGATCAACTTCTAGGTCAAAGAGTATTGAATTTAAAGTAAAGAATACATAGAGAATGGAAGAGCCATTACTTTCAATCACGAAGGTTACATAAAATGTTGGGATGGGGTCCCTAGGGTCAATTTTTGTCAGTTAAGTCAATTTTTGTAATAGTTTTTGTTAAAGAATGTAAAGTCTCCACGAAATACGAAAGCGGAGTGCAAAGCTAAGTAAGAGTCAAAGGGGCATTAGTCCATTGTATGGGTAAGTGATATTATGGTTTTGAGACCCACCCATGGTCTGCGACCATGGTATTGTAAAGCAAGGCTATTTAAAGTTGAGTCATAGCGAATCTAGAAGGTAAATTTTTATGAAGAATCATTGTAAGGAAAAGGTGCTAAGGCAGGAAAAGTTTGTTTCATGTACTTAGGAAAAAGGGGAAGGATCTTGCAGCTAAGTGCGTGGAGACCTTGGTAAGTCCGTAGCTGAGTGTGTGCGCCCCTGCAGTTGGGTGCATAGGAATAATTAGTATGTATCTGAACGATTATACTTAATAAAGACTATTTTTGAGCTGAAATTGTGCATTTGAGCCTTGTTTATTGTTTCAGTTAAGTTTTTATATCTTCATGATCTATTATGACTTATGTGAATTAATTTGTGTTTATTGTGTGAAAGTAGTGGATCTGTATCTTTTGTGCATGCTAATAACAAGTTAAGACCTTCACGAAGAGTTGGAAGTTGTTAGAATATATTTAGTAATTGATCAATTGGGAGAGTTAGGGTTGCGCGAAGGTAGATCTGACCCATAAGATCCTTAGGAATACCATCACATAGACCTCTGGATGCAGAAACATGGTTCTGGCATCCCCTAATATTTCTTCAGGTGATTTTGCAGCCTACGCTACACAGGTTGCTTTCGAAAGGTCCATCAGTTAGGGTTTTTTTGGTTGGTGTGAATAACTCTGAACCTAGGTTAGGACTTCCTTAAGCCAACAAATGGTTCCATTGCTAGGATAGGAACTATCTGAGGAATGTGTGATGTTGAATAAGTGGTTCCCTACTAAGAAAGAAATTGAGAAGTGGCTTGATCGAAAGGAACACGTTTTTGCAGCTCAGGAGAATAGGAATCCACAGATATCCAAGGAACACTGGTTGAATAGATACATATACTCATACGAGACCGAATTTTTCTTCCCTTGCAAATTGCACGAGTGGTTGTCTATATTGGCAGAAAGTCAGGGTACGTGGAGACTTGACAACCCTATTGTGTTGACTCAGGAGTTGGTGAGGTGCATGGAAGCTTCAGAAAACAACATCGCACAGGTTGTTGATCAGTGGATTGATCGCATAGTCAGAGGATTTATCACTAAGCTCGTGATTGATACATCTATCAACTATAGTGAATCACAACACAAGCTCTTCAAAGGACTGTGAGGTAAGTACTTAAGATATCTTAAGACTTGGATTAAGATGTTTTTGTGTGAAAAACGAGTTATGCCATTACCTCGATGTTTGTGACTATGCGAAGCAGAAAACCCTTCAAAAGGGATGGAGAATCAGGCTCTGAATATAGTTCATTATCAGGATCCTCTTCAAGCGACGACCAACAAACTATTCTGAATACACCGTGAAGTGCGCTACAATTAGTAAGTGAGGGTATCTCGCGGATACCTCATCCAAACACTCCACCTCCACCTCCACCTCCACTGCATACACCTACACCTCCACCTCCACCTCCACCTCCACCATTCAAAGGGGTAGGGAGCGAAGACCCAGAACAATTCTGGTTTGTTGCAAATTTTGTATGGACAACACAACATATCGCTAATGATAATCTAAAGAAAGCACATATGGTCATAGCACTATAGGATATGGCGTTGACTTGGTATATTAAATTTTGTCAAGATCACCATGTCGTGACATTGGCAGAGACTCAACAAGTGTTGAATAGTGAATTTAAGAAGCCTAAGTCTCAGGCGGAGTTTGTCACAGAGTTTAAGGAGATAAAGCAAGTGGTGAATGAATCCTCGTAGGATTTCGATCAGAGGCTAAAATGCTTGTTTCGGTAGGATAACATGAACATCACAGATGAACAACAAAAAGAGTGGTACATTTCTTCATTGTTGCCCCACCTAATATTACCATTATTGTAGCAGAAGATAGCAATGCAAGAAAAAGTTGTGCAGATCACAATGAGGTTGGAAGCCTTGCCAATATAAGATATGTACATTGGAGTACAACATATCCACTTGCAGTTGGCAAGTTTGCACCTGGAGCTGCAGAGCCTGAAGAAGCGAAAGGAAGCCCAGCGTAAAGTTCACGCAGAAGTTTGGTGCTTGAAATGAAAGGGCCATGGTCATGATAAGGACCACGATCTAGTTTATCTAAATTATCTTATCGATGGGGTGTCCCACTGAAGCCAGAAAATACCATCGGGTCGAGCACAGGAGCAACATCGTGGTGCATTATCTATTAGGTTACAAGACAACATGCGACAGACAATTGTCATCTACTACAGAAGTTTGTATAGACCCCCTAGCAGTTGTTTTGCAATTTCTACAGATCTGTAGGTCATGATGAGCACCATTATCAAAGATATGAATTAATTATGGATAGGACCCCTCCCTACCGATGTAGGCAGAAAATCGGCCTAAGGATCAAGGCACGGGTGCAATGCATGGGGGATTCCAAGGTCGTGGAAGAGGAAGAGGAGGAGGGGATGGTAGAGGTCATGGACAAGTTATTTTTTATAACTATGGAGAAGCTGGACATTTTGTGCATGAACGTTAGAACCCAATTCATCCATATTATCAATAATGCAGACAGTTCAATCATGTGCAAGAATATTGCCCGATACATATAGAAAATATTGAAGAAAAGAAGACGCAGACTCAGCAGCCTACGTAGAATATCCAGATGATGAGGGTGGAGCCTTGCGAAGAAGATCATAGCATCAATATCATAACGCGTAGTGGTATGGCCACAGGTGAAGATAAGGGAAAGAAGCCAGAGACCAAAAGATGGGTGCGCAAGGTTGCTAAAAAGGAAGTCGGTTCTAACCTCAACCAGGCTAAAGAAACTTTCATGGAAGCTAAGAATAATTTTTCTGAGGCTTCCACGTCGGGGAGTCAGGAAAAACCAGTTGGGAATAATGAAGTGCAAGATGTGGATCCTTCATTGTTAGCTACTTTCTTGAAAACTTATATGAAGTTGTTGCGAGATTAGAAGGCCATAGAAAGGCTGTAGGAACTGATAGACAATTGTACAGGTAAGATTGAGATTCCTTCATAACAACGCACTGTGAGGAAACTAGGTAAACATAAGAAGCGAACCGGGTGTGAGATGAGGCTAACCGCGAAGATCGGGGAGTATGAAATGAATCAAGTCATCCTGGATTTGGGTTATGATGCAAACATACTACCGAAGTAGACATGGGAAAGGATGGGGAGACATGTGCTACAATGGTCTCCTATACAGCTGCACATGGCTAATTAGTAGAAGATTATTCCAATGTGGCGCCTATATGGGGTAACAGTTAATATTGAAGGAGCAAGTGCTCTAGCAGATTTTGAAGTAATATAAATAGTAGATGACAACTATCCTTACCTTGTGCTACTATGAATTGATTGGGCCTTTGATATGGATTAGGTGATTAATCTAAAGAAGCGAAAGATGACATTTGAGGGAAAGGCGCTTAGGGTTATTGTGCCACTGGACCCTGCCGAAGGAGCGCGCTACACTGAACCAGTCTGCAACTATGAGGAGGATGATGATTTGGATCAAATCTACAAGATAGTTGTGCACAATGCAGATTGAATCAATCCCACTGTGGATGTACATATCATGTGGGACAGAGATAGCTCTTGTATCTCAGACTCAAATGAAGAACTCGAACATTGGTAGAATAGGTTGCATGAGGTCTCTACATTGCATTGAAATATGGTGACCAAATGACTGTGTTGCATATCTACAGAGATAAGAAAACTTCTTCATTATGATGGCTTAAATGATGTTAATATCTTTTTGCATGAGTTTGAAAAGGATTTTCCCAAGGAACATCAATTCCATGCACTTGAATTGGCATTACGCGCTACGTCTGTCCATTGGTGGGGTACGCATATGGTAAGCTTCATTGACTGGAAGGAATAAAAGCGGATGATGAAGCTGAGGTTTGGATATGCTAATACCCGGATGACTGAGAAATATAACGGAAAGGATGATCCATGCGCACACTTGGGGCAATGGACTAAAGCTTGGGGAGAAGAGTCGTAGCCAGAGTGGGTGCATATCTTCTGTCACACCTTAGATACTATTCCAATGAATTGGTATTTGGAAATAGAGCTACGCCACAGGATAGCCGAATGGGATATCTTGAGGGAAAGTTTCTTATTAACTTTCAGCTTTGAGGATGGATTTGAGCGCATTAATGAAGTGCTACAAGAGCTAAAGGATGTTATCTTTAGAACGCCTGAAGAACTAGTGGAATGGGTACAACCAGACTAAAGTACATAGATGCACCATGCGCTAGAGTGTTACAATGTGACGGCCGAAGAAGAAGAGGAGGATCCATAAAATATTGATATTCCAAAAATTGAAGGTGAGCACGAGGTTGAAGGACCTAAGACTGAGAACCTTAATGTAACAGAACCGCTGAAAACTTGACAAGTAAATATTGGATTTGATGTGGAGCCTAAGTTTGCAAAGGTAAGAGACTATTGGGATGAAGATACAGTCAATAAGGTGGTCGAACTCTTGCGCGGATACCAGGATGTATTCCCAACGAAGTTCTTGGATTTTTGAAGGTTATTGTAGGAGATTTGGGCGTAATAAAAATTACCTTGAAACCTGTGGCAAAGCCTGTAAAACAAAGACCTTATTGGCTCAATCCTAATTATAAAGAAAAGGTGCACAAAGAGCATGATAAGATGTTGGAGGTCGGAATTATTGAACCAGTTGAAGAATCTGATTGGGTGAGCCCTACAGTGGTTCAGGAAAAGAAGCAACATGGTGAAATCAGAATATGTGTAGATATGAGAAAGCTGAATGATGCATGTATGCATGATCCATTTCCAACACCATTCATAGATGAAGTTTTAGAAAATGTTGGAGGACAGGAATCTTATTCATTCATTGATGAGTTCTCAGGTTACCACCAGATTAAGATCGCGTTAGAGGATTGCAGCAAGATGACCTTCGTGACATAGTGAGGATGCTTTCAGTATACAGTAATGCCATTCGAGCTGAAGAATGTGCCCGCACTCTTTTCCAGGGTGGTAATTGCAGCGTTTAAGGAGTTTACTCATAAATTCTTGAAGGTATATTTTGACGACTAAACTGTGTTTGAATTAGTGAAGCACCATGTTGCAAGTCTGTTCCTCAGGCTGGATACATGTCACAGATACCAGATCGCGCTGAACTTGAAGAAATGTACATTTTGTGTGTCGTTTCAAATTTTTCTAGGCCATGTAGTATGTAAGCAAGGATTGATGGTGGACCCTGTGAAGATAACAGTGATTGTGAATTTAGAAGCTCCTAAGAATTTTAAGTAGTTGCGCCCAACACTGGGCCACACAGGCTATTATAGGAAGTTTACCAAGTAGTTGCGCCCAACGCTGGGCCACACAGGCTACTATAGGAAGTTTATCAAGTCTTATGCCCAAGTAACCGTGCCGATGGAGAAACTATTAAAGAAGGATGCTACTTTTTGGTTGGATGAACAGTGTCAGCAGAGTCTTGATGTGTTAAAAGACAAGACGGTGACTGCACCTATCTTAGTGTTTCCGGATTGGAAGAAATAGTTCCATGTGCATGTAGATGCCTCATGTATTGCATTGGGTGCGGTATTGACCCAGCCTGGCAAAGGTGATATTGATCATCCAATAGCCTTTGCAAGTAGGAAATTGTCAAAAGACGAAAAAAACCATTCCACTATAGAGCGCGAAGGGATGGCGATGGTTTATGTGTTGCAAAAGTTTCGACATTATTTGTTGGGCGCACATTTCAAAATGTACACAAATCACTCTGCTCTCAAGTACCTGGTCAACAATCCTGTGTTGGGGGGAGAGATCTCCAGGTGGTTGTTGCTACTCCAGGAGTATGAATTTGAAGTAATAGTGAATCCTAGACGATTGAACGTAGGATTAGATCACCTAAGCTGAATCGAGACAGGTGAAGAACCAACCAATTGGGAAGAAGGATTTCTGGATGCATAGCTCTTTGCTGTGCGCATTGTGGATGACCATTTTGCTGATATCATTCAATTTTTTACCATGGGCACAGCCCAAAAGGCTATTCTACTCAATAGAAAAAGGAATTAGTGGTCTGAGCAGCTGATTTTTCTGTTATAGTAGGACATTTGTATAAGATGGGAACATATGAAATATTGTGCCAATATGTTCCAGATTTTTAGCGCGCTAGTATCCTCGCCGAAGCACATTGAGGAGTGGCGGGAGGACACTATGCAGGTAGAGCCACCGCGCAGAAGATTTTACACTCAGGGTTATGGTGGCCAACAGTGCATAAAGATTTTAAGGAATTTTGTAAATCATGTTATGCTTGTCAAAGGACGAGAAAGCCTTTGTGAAGAGATGGATTTCCCTTAAACCCTCAGGTTTCATTACAAGTATTTGAAAAATGGGGAATTGAATTTATAGGTCTAAAACAACCACCAAGAAAGAAGACATGTGCACAATACATGATTACTATGATGGAGTACTTAACCAGATGAGCAGAAGCGCAACTGGTGAAGGATTGTACTACTACTATAGCTGCGAAGTTCCTGTTTGAATATGTCTTAACGTGGTTTGGGTGCCCTAAGATATTGATGAGTGATAGGGGTACGCATTTCCTAAATGAAACAATCAGCATGATGCTTGAAGAATTCCAGGTTTACCATCAAAAGAGTGTGCCCTATCATCCCCAAGCCAATGGTACAAAGGAAGGCTCGTTCAATAAGATTTTGGAGAATGTGTTGACAGAGGTTTGTAACGTATAGAGAAACAATTGGGATATACACATCCCGATGGTCCTATGGGCATATAGGACAACGTGCAAGAAGTTGACAAACCAAACTCCGTTTAGGTTGGTCTATGGTATAGAAGCAGTCATGCAGATGGAGTATATTGTGCCAAGTCTGTGGATTGCAACGTTGATTGAGATGGTGGATCGCGAGACTTTGGAGGAATGGCTCGCACAGTTGATGGAGTTGGAAGAAGACCGGTTTCTTGCAAGATTTCACCAGTAAGTGCAAAGGAACATGAGAAGGCCTAGCATGATAGGCATATTAAGACGTGCACTTTCAAGGTGAACGATTTGGTTTTTCTCTATGATAGTAAGTTCACAAAGTTTCCTGGCAAGTTCCAAATGCACTGGTTGGGCCCGTATATTATCAAGGAAATTATAGATGCTGGCACAGTTCAGCTCGCAAAGCTGAATGGAGAATTGTTCCCTGGAAGGGTGAATGGAAGTCAATTGAAGTTGTATACAAGGGATCCTACCCCTGCGCAATGACTACATGGTAGCAGGATAGTCTTAGGGCTCTTAGAAGTTGCAAGGGAGAGCGGAACTAAAAACTACACTACCCAAAGAAAAGGAAAACACAGTAAGGGTGTTGCACGATGGACACAAGGGGTACAATAGAAGAAGTTGCAATGGATGAGCTACGCCATGAGGGTTGATGTCGTATAACTGAGTCCAAAAGTAGTTGTTGAAGTCACTGTTCATGATTGGATAGCAAAAATCTCATTAGGAGGAGTGGGTAGGCGACATTTATGGAAAAAATCTTTGGAGATCTGCCGCCAAAGATGAATTTATGATCAAAAAATGGAGGAAATGATCGGATTTGAATTCAAAATCGCCTATAAAGCTGGAACGTTGGTCTGCCATAAAACACTTTTCCTTATGAAAATCATGTATGAGCCCTCTTGATTTCGTTCTATGAATTGGCAAGTTTGAGTTGATTTGGTTTCAAGCCCGGCATTTGTGAGACTGCCTGAGTGGAAACAGAATATTATCCTTGAATACATGTCCGCCAAACTTGTAAGTTTCAAAGTCGATGTCTCTCAAGTGGAAGCCCCAGAATTTGCGTCAATGGAAGCTACACCATCTATGCCTACATCGTCGAGGTCTCCTAGGCTGAAGCCATCTGCTACTAATGAAAAGCAGAAGAAACCCCAAATTGTACCAGTGAGATAGTCACCGAGGAAGATTCTGATAGAGGTTAGGAAAAAAGGAAAAATAGATAAGTGTAAGGCCCTATCCTAGGGTCTTCTAACAGATCTATTTTCTCTATAAATTAAATACAATAAGAGGCAATAATTTACTTTCTTACAAGACATTTAAAAAATGAAAATTTACCATTTACATTCTAATCCTTACAACTTATAGTGAACATTTCATTTCAATAATTTACATGAGTAATCTATGCATAGAGGAATACCTGTACCGGTGGCTGGAGATGCCCTTGAGTTGCTGCTCCTGCTAAAACGCTCCTCTCGACTACCGACTGGATTTACCTCCTAGCCAACTAGGAAATAATTCCTAGCCAAGGAAACCTCCACTAGTTCCCTAGGCCTTCAAGCCCAAGTCCAACCAGATGTAGTGTGTCCAAAATGAATAATTTAGACCAAGATAAACAATATTTCCCTCCTCTCAACTAACCCAAGAAACCTCCATAGGTTCCTTAGATCTCCAAAATCACAGTAATCCTAAAATCACAGCCAACCCCAAAATCAAATAAAGACCCCCACATCCCCCTTTCTCCCTTCCTCCTTCCCCTTTTATGCCATTCCTCTCTTATCCACCTCAACCACCTCTCATTAATGTCATTAATTTCTCCTTCATCCTTACAGATGACTTCTCTCCTCCCAAGTAAATCTGAGAGTACATTTGGAAATGTGACATGAATATATATATTGATAATTAAATGGAGAGGACCATGTCTTCTCCCAATTAAATCTGAGAGTACATTTGGGAATGTGAGATGAATATATATATTGGTAATTAGATGGACAGGACCATGTCTTCTCCCAAGTAAATGTGAGATTAAATTTGGGAATGTGAGATGAATATATATATATAATTTAAAATAATGGAAGGAGACCATATCCTACCCAAGATTCAATTTGAGAAGACAAGTTGGGAATTTTAAATAATAGCAATAATGAATTTTATATTAGTAAATAAATTTATAGTTTCCCAAATGAAGGTATTCACCAATATTTCTCAATTTTATCAGGCAATGTAAACATTAATCAAATTTGCATGATAAGATTAAGTGGGGCATTACATACACCCCTCCTTCAGAAAACTTCGTCCCGAAGTTAGAGTGAAAAGATACAAGTAGTTCAAAGGCATAACAAAATAGAGAGAGTTGTAGTAGTAAAATTGATAAGTCATAAAATGACATTACTTTCTCCCAAGAGTCTCCAACTAATCTATATCCTCCTATCCATCATGATCTACTTCCATTCCCACCCTATCCATCCTCTGCTACTTTATCAATGGCAACAACCATACTAACCATTGATAAAATCGACATGGTGGAAGCGTCGACTATATCGACCTAAATTCCCTAGCAGGCAACTGGAAATCGTCATCACATGTCTAGGGGAGCGTGTCCACCATTGCCCTCCCACGCTTCCAGGTTTTGGAGGATGCATGGTGGGAAATTCCTCCACCCCTCCTTCACAACTAGGGTCAACGCCCTAACACAGACCACACTACAACGTTGGTTGGACTTGTCATCGAATAATCCATTCAGGTAGTCTCACCACCTGTCATTTGCATTTTACTCATGTCATATGAGTGCATATCAAGTAGATACCAAATGTAATAGAATAATGTACATTATACCTTCCTCATGAGATGTCTCAAATTTCCCTCAATGGAAGAGTAGATCTCGGCTATCATATATTTCTTTCCCCCTGTGGGTTAGCTCTCATTCATGCATTTATATAACAACAAGATATATAATCCTCATGTTATTAAGTCTAGTATCCATGTGTCGATCTTGCAATTCATACTGGAAATAAATCATAAATTCACTAAGTCATTTGTTTAAACCAATCATATCCACTTGAGCCATATATGAAACAAAGTAATTCTAATAAGTCACGCACTAGATAATTCACCACTAAGTGAGATATACATTTAGGACATACATCAATCATTTCCATCATCAATATCAAATCTATCAATTGATTTATATAAGTAGTTTCACGTGTCCAACCAAATGCATCAATATTACATAATGTTCATAAATAATAACAAGGGGCTGCAAAATAGAGCCTTAGCATGGGTAGCTATCTTAGTAAAAATGGACATCACAGATGCTCATGTGACAACCTTGTGAAACCCCTCGATAACAATTAAAGTTGAAACAGATTCCACTGTCCACCCTGGAAAATAGCATTTGAACCCAGATATGCTATAAGGTAGTACCAAAACTAGAATATTGGCAAGCAACTGATTAGTGCACTATCAATTCCACTAGAAGGTGCTAGTATAAGTTTTATGCATATAAATACCTTAGTGAATATAAAAGTCTCTCTTCCAATTTCTTGGCTTTTCATCTTCCAAACAAATTATTTAACTTGAAAATAAAAGACTCAAAACTTCAAAAACTGTTTCCCTCATGATTTTCATACTTTAATTTTTTTGTTATTTGAGAGAAATTTCCTCTAAATGTCAAAGGTTTTATATATTTAATCATTGTTTACTAGTACTAAAACAATTTCATGATATATATTGCAGCTCACAATATGACCAGACAAATGAGAAATAAATAAACGAATGGAATAATTGCCTTTGCCCTGCTGTTGTTAGTGTTTCCCTTCTAAATGGCATCACATCTCTAAGGATGCCTACTCCTTTCACAAGTGGCCAGTGACCGCATAAGTTGCAAAGAAAGTTGAGGGTCCTTTTATCCAAAACTAGAGACACATTATTTTTCATGACATTTTTATTCAACACTAGAATAAGGGTAAGAGTGTATTATAACATTTTCACTGGTCTTTTATTGACTAAATAAGCTTCCATTCTAAAATCCCAAATTCTCTACGATTTGATCTTCTCATTTAATTTAAGATCATTAAAACAACTATCATGGTAAGCCTTACACAATTCCATGGTATTCAATCTATGTTGTCACTAGAAAATTCCACCACCCATAGAATAATCATTAACGTAACATATAGGATATTTCAACACATCCTAATCTTAATTCCCATGCTTCATAGTCGTTTACTTCTCAAACTCGAGATTTGTTATTATGGTTTCCTCCATGAAGAATGATAATATACTATCCGAAAGATAATCCTACTATCCGAATGGAAAATCTACTATATCTTAAAGAAGAATAATGATAATCTACTATATCTTAAAGAAGAATAATGATATTCTACTATCAACATAATTAAAAGCCACCCTCGTATGTAAAATAGAACTGACTACATTCTTTAGATTGGGACACATTTTGGGTATAAATTACTGTCTCCATTGTAAAGCTATATATGGATGCTAATGGTTCTTATTGTGCATGTTGAGGAAAAAGGGGTCAGATTAGGTGAAAGTTTGGGAAAGTTTTGATATATATCTCAGCAACCTATCACCTAAGCTAAAGGAAGTCTATGTTATGCATTGCAACACTGACCTTGGGGCATGCTTCTCGAAACAATTTCAAAAAAGAATCCTATGAAGAATGTGGTCACATCTTGCACTTGACATGTGGAAAGTAAGGCAGGATTGTACAATCCATCATATAGGAATCACATCACTAGGGTAGGTTTGAAACCTACACAAAGACTCTCTCTTGTAAACAAGTATGTTCTTCATTGTATTTTCATCATGTTGTATCCTCTGGATAAGGCTTGAGATTTCCTAATGGAACTCTTACCTGACTTCACATTTTGTTTCCAACCATGATAAAAAGCAAAGCTTTCCATATAGGCTAGTTAAAAACATTGCATGACATTGCCATAGACCTAAACAAAGTTCGGCAAGAAGAAAATGCATGTTCTCCAAATTGACAATGTAAGCTTTTAAGAATCATCCCAAAAGCCTAAAAATGTTAACGGGGTCTTCAATTGGCTTTAGTCAAGACAGTGAAGGTCATTAAACAAAATAGGTAGGTTATTCCAAATGATCCATGGTTCAAGGGAAATGCCTTGACTATGCAAGAATGGAAACAATGGCTAAAACTAGACCTTATGATGAGTAGGTAATACATATTACTAAATACAATTAACTATAAAAATTTACATCTTCTTTATATGTGTTTGTATCATGTAAAATGCATATGCATATACGTATCATTCCTATAATTAGGGAATGAATAGAGTTGAGGGTTAATTCTAATGTGTAATTGAGTGTGTGTCAAATTATTATTCTATACAAGGAGAAACTATATTCATTTAAATTTCTAAGATGCAGCTGAATTCAGAAGCTACCTTTTCTACTCAAGGGAACTTTTCTTCCATTGCACAATTAACTAAAATTGATTGAGAAGTTAATAATATTCATGTTCCAAGATCAAGTTTTGGGTTTCTTTAGCTCAACTAAAAAATCTATTCAGCTTTTATCATCTTGCTCTACCTTTGGTCCACAATAAAGGTATCATCTCCTCAATATTGATGCCAAATTTGCAAAATTATCAAATTCCCAGTGCTCTAAGGAGTGAATCTTCTATCTTGAGTAGTGGAAGGTATGAAAAATGATTTGCAAGGCCTAGGCTGATGAAAATTAATTGAACCTTCTTATCTTGAAATCGTTTGTAGAGTGCAATACCTAGGCTGGCATTGTTAGTTAAGTTGATGGCCTCCACATGCACCCATTATTGGGAGTGTCATTCCACACTTGAATTTTCAATTCATCAATTGCATGACATTGTCTTTGGAAAGTCAAGACATTACAGATTCAACTGTTCAGCCATCATAGCTCAATTATGAACTTAATACTTAAAACAACATAGAGATTTATCACCCTTTGCTGATTATATCTCATCTAAATTTCTCCAACATTTTCAACTGATCACATCTCAAACCCTAAGTAGTTCTTAAAAGCTTCATTGATCCATTAATATCCATCAAAACTTTCATTTGCAAGACAACCATAGAGAAAAGTATCCAGTTTTGATCCAAATCGTGACCCTGTGCAACAAATGGTAACAAAATACCAATGGTACAAATTTCAAATAAATACTCAAGAGCACCACGACATTCCAAATCCAGACAATGACAGGGGACTTCCCCAACATTCACTTGGTTTTCTGAGTTCACTATTTCTTGCAGAAGTAATCAACCAACTATCCACATAGAAAAGAGATGAGATACGGACACCAGTACCTCAGCTGTAGAATGAAGAACAAAATCCAGTCTAACAATTCTCTGTGAACCTCTAGATGCTCTCAAAGAGAAGGCTTTATGTTTAGCACCTCCTCCTTCCAATGCCCAACAACCTCTCATGGTTATTCATATACCCCCCCAGTTCACCATAGGCAATATTCTTAGTAGAGAGGAAACTCAACAAAATTTATGCAACGACAAAACAAATTTCCAATTGAAAAATGTCACCATCTATAACACTGAGTTGGATCTTTTACTTGCCCTCTTTCTCATGCCCTTGCCAACACAATAGATTTTCAATACAATGATCACAAAGGAAAGGAACTTCAGCCTCTGGATCTAGGTTCCAAATTCACAATCACATCTTTGAAGCAACATACAATGTTTGTACCCACATCTAATCTTATGGCAAGTCCTAGACCTCAAGTAGGATCAAATCAGCCAAGTTCCATCTTATTTCTACAGTAGCTAACATATCTTGAGTTCATTAGCACATATAAGTGCATATACGATGTGTCCAAAACTGAATCACTACCACTTCCATCTTGCTTCCACCCCAATGTAGTCACAACTACCTAAGAAACTCACCTTTGCTTTAGCACCATTGACCTAGATGTCATATGGGTTTAGTAAGTGTAGCAGAATCTTGGTCTTATTAATCCACACAATTGAAGGATACCCAATTGCATCTTGCTCTCACCCAAACACAAGCATGGCTACCAAAATGGCTGAGTTGTGCATACAGTAGCACCATTGCCTAACATGGCTACCAATTTGGTCCATCTATGCTCTCAACAGGGCCCATGGTCAAAAGGATTCTGATAGGACTCATTTGGGGTCTCAATAACACTGATGGCCAATGCCACTTAAATTACTCATCTGTGCTCAAGCAGCAGCAATGGCCATCTTGACTATAAAAAGGGCTTATCTATGCTCTACACAACAACAAATCCAATGAGGTTAGCAATATAGCTCATTTATTCTTCCAGAAGCATTAGTGGCCAAAACAACTCAGCTAACAACAATAATAGCAATACATGAACTTACTCACCAATAGGTCCCTAATCAATTCAAGTTATGCCAAGTTACTTCTTAGCCACAAATTTAAACTTTAGAACGTGTTATCATAGGCTAGATCACTGGTTAAAACACTGTTGGTGCTCTTTTTAAGTGTTGTGTGCATTTTACCTGCCTACCAACACCTCATTTATGTTTGTTGGGTTAGGGTTTGCCATGTAAACTACTACAACTAAATTTCTCCCTGCCTAGAAGGAATAATTAGGATAATTACTTTTATTTATGAAAACTCCCAAGATAGCATGCTTTTAGTTATTCCATTCTCTTCTTCAATTTGAGCTAGGCCATTTTCCTTTTAGAAAATAATGACATTTAAGCAGACTTGCATATGTGGGTCTTACTAAATACACAAGTAGACCTCATTAATATATGAAATACTATTTTGCATTGTATTCTTGGTTTTCTGGTTTGGTTTATCTGACTTTAGTGAGGTCCTTCTATCTCATAAATGAGACTGATTTCATGTGAAGATGCAGCATATCATTTAAATGCTTGAATTCAGTTACTAACTAGGTTCTGTAAATTTGCTACAGGTATCACTTCAATTTTCTTCACGAAGACAATTTAAAGGGCTTGAGTCCAAACTTTTGATGGACTCGAAATGTAGGTTTGGGAAAGGATTGGATGCATCCAATAAGCTAGATCACATTCTAGATTGTAGTGATGGAAATAAAGAGAAAACACCAACTACTTTGAGGTTGCAGTGGAAAAAAAATTTGAAGGCAATGCCACAAAGTTGGAAGATCATCAAACATTTTTTTTTTTATTATTTGGCAATGGCTTGGCAGAAGATACATTTTGGTTAGACAGCTCTATCAAAGACCATGTGAGTATTCTACAAGTATATTAAAATAACTATATGGTTGGAGATTTCAATCACTTCTAATTTAAAGTGGTTTA
Source organism: Pinus taeda (assembly GCA_000404065.3). NCBI lineage: Eukaryota > Viridiplantae > Streptophyta > Pinopsida > Pinales > Pinaceae > Pinus > Pinus taeda. Next base: position 86,996 of record APFE031536393.1, on the reverse strand, counting down.
ACAGTTTGACAGAAAACATGAGAGGCTCTAGAATTTGATAGATAGATTATATATGTTTGGTACAAAAGTGGCTTATAATTTTGGGTCTCTGGCTGAATAAAGGTTTCTTATCTCATTTGGTGGTGTTCCATGAGATTTTTTCATCCATCTAGATGTTTTGTATCTACTATGCATGTAGTAAGATGCACAAAACATGGAAATGGGTATGTTGTTGGAACATGACTGCCTCAACCTCACACCCCCCACAAACCAAATTTGTTTAGCTAGGTTGTTTTTTTTTTATATTAACTTCAAACCCTAGACCAAATATTTTCATCTTGCTAGGGTTTTACAACCCTTGTTATCTAAAATATCCAAAACCCTAGACTTGACTAAACATGTGATGAAAGTCATCCTTCGTTTCATTAAACCATGTGACTTAGCTTCTTTCACACACAAACACATATATTTCAGTACCCAAGAATTCATATCAGCAATAAGACACAATTTACAGTAAGAGGCTTAGATCTTAGTAACATTAAGTTTATTTAGTCCACACACATATATTTCAGTACCTTAGAATTCATATCAGCAATAAGACACAATTTATAGAAAGAGGCTTAGATCTTAGTAACATTAAGTTTATTTAGTCCAATGTCTTAGATCTGCTAGATCTATATGTGATTTGTACCCTTTTAATTCTAAAGAGGGACTCGACCTATTTTTACTGAAGTGACAGAGATCTTTTTCTTTCAAGGACTGGGAGATTTTTCATAGTGTCATAATACAACATCATCATATTTTTTTCTTAGCATTTCAGATTATCAAAGGATGGACTCCTTCACGTTTCAAGCTTCAGATTGTATCTGTCAAATCAAACTTTACTTCTGTACAGAGACTTCAAGGAGATATCAGGTCGGCTAAGTGCATTTCGTCAAGGTCTCATGGCCTCCTTACTATGTATAGAATAGAGAACTCTTCATGTTAACACAAAGTTGACTTTTAAGACTTGCTTCCAGATATTTCTTGGTCACAACTTCTTTGTCTGCAAGAGATGGTATCATATTATCCTTGAAACAACATTCTATATTTTTTATCACATAATATATCGACTTCCAGGTTTGTAATATGATCATGACATTCCTTTCAAACTTGATGGTTTATAACCTTACTTCAACAGATTAGCCATGTGACAAAGTATTTAGAAAGGAAGTGTGGTATAAGTAGAAAGAGAGTAAATTATCACCTTCTTCAAGAATATTTTTTTTTTCAAAAGCCCTACAGAATCCAGATGCTGGAATGAGCATGGGAGTATGTCCAACCACATTGAAGAGGGTATTTTGGCACCATGGAATTTCTAGATGGCCATCACGAAAATAAATTAGGTGAAACATTCATTACAAAAGATTCAAGGTGTGATTAATTATGTACAAGTAGGTAGAACTTCGACATCAGATGCAACTACAGGTGATAGCATGAATGTAGCTACCATGGTTCAAGGGGTGCAGATGCACAGTGAGATTCTCTTTATTCATGGCAACTGGGTTGTTGCTTTGGTTGATACATTACGACTTATCTCCGAAGGTGCAGTAACAATTGGTAAAACAAATCCAGATGTAAAAAAAACTTATGGGAAAGATGCAAATAAAGTAATTCTTGTTCCACATATTATATATGTCATGGATACAGAATATGGAAATATTGTTTGGTCATTTTCATTTGGTTGTTCACTTGCATCTCACCAAACATTCTCTTATGACAAAAATGATGACAATTCCACAATGGCCATTGGTGGAGAGTTTGAAATAGGTTACACAGCTGTGAATAGGGGACTTTTTTTTTTTTTTATTAGGTAGAAAAGATTGGAACTTGGATGCCTTTGATAAAAATTATGGGGCACATTATCTTCCAAAGACACCAAAGAATTTGTTGATAATACACCTCTTACATCACCAGATGGATAACTTATTCTTGGATCTAAAAGAATGAAAACATTTCTTATTGATGCCAAGACTGGAAATATCATCCGTAGATATGATTCAGGGTCTTCATTATCCACAGATGAAGAAGACATGACTTTTCATGATAAATCCATGGTTTCTGATGAAAATATTGGTAACAGTACATATTTTGAAACTATTGTTTTTTTTTTATAAAATCAATCTTCATCACACAGATGGATAATTTAATTTTTTTTTTTTTGTATCACCGCAAAAGTTCAGTGGAATGTGAGCATTGCAGAAATTGATGCCATTGGTGTTGGTTTTTCTCGAATGATGTCGAAACTAAGTGGTAGATCATAATATAGTCCTCCTTTCTCTCATTCATATTGGTGAGGTTCCAACATTCCCAAACCTTACTTTAACTTTGTTGAATATACCCTTGATGGATTCTTTAAGGATCACGAGTCATTACTCAAAAACAAGACTTTTTCAATCAGACATTTTTAATATCAATTCCTTTAGATTATCCCTTAGGGCTTATCAAGATACAATAAATCAACCAATATTGACATAATGACTGAAGATCTGAATTTTGGATCATAGAGTCATCTTGTTTCTCCAGTGCATCAGTTCCTTATAGCATTTCTTCCCACATATTGAAAACTATTTCAGCAAAGGAAGTTGTTCAATTGCAAGCAATAGGAAGTATAGAAAACAAGGTAGTTCAAGTGCCTGAAGAAAGAAGAATTTCTGGATCTTGTCCCCAATTAGAGTATATATACCATATTTTTGATAAGTTTGCAACCAATCCTGCATTCTTCTCTGAAGATAAGAAGACTATTTTTATCAATGTAATATTAAGCACCCAAGGCATTGATACAAAAAGTAATGAGGATGCCTGTAAGAATGCCTTGAGAACTCTTCTTCAAAAACTGGAGAAGGAAAAAGGTAAATATTTCTCAAATACAGAGATTCGAATTGATGTGAAAATATTTGAACCATGGATATCTGGGGATTCAGTTCATCTAACGGCTTGGTAACCAAGGCTATGGGAACATGGATTCTCAAGGTTATGTGCCTTGTTCCCATCTAAATAGCCCGCGCAGAAAAAAATGCACAGCTTGCTCTCAAGGATGGGTTTCAGATGCCGCCAGAACTGAGTTATACAGACAGTTTATCTCTGACAAATTTGATAACTTTTGGCATTTATGAAACAGTTCTTAGTAGCTGGGAGGGCAAGATTATGGTCATATCATCCATGGGTAGACAAAGCAGTGGGAAATCTTATTTGTTAAACCATTTGTCAGGGTCTCTTTTGGACGTGGCAGGTGGAAGGTGTACCTATGAAAGGTGGATGATTGTGAGAGCAGCAGAGAAGTGCATTTATGTCATGCTGGACTTTGAAGGTCTGGCTAGTTTTGAGCGGACGGAACAAGAAGATATGCTACTATCTATTCTTAATGTAGCCATAAGCAATTTAACAATGTTCAACAAGAAGGACTTCCATTTGTACAAAGAGACAAAATTAGTCTTTTACCGCTTCCAGAATGGGATCAGCCTGATTAAGCAGGATAAGGAGAAAAATATCTTCAAGGGAATTAAATTTACTCTTGAGTTGGTTATTAAATTTCTATTAGCAAAGAATTTTAGTATGTTGGAGCAAGTGCATAGGGCCTATAAAGTCCCGAAGAGTTGAACCTAGCTCTGATACCACGTGTAAGGCCCTATCCTAGGGTCTTCTAACAGATCTATTTTCTCTAGAAATTAAATACAATAAGAGGCAATAATTTACTTTCTTACAAGACATTTAAACAATGAAAATTTACCATTTACATTCTAATCCTTACAACTTATAGTGAACATTTCATTTCAATAATTTACATGAGTAATCTACGTATAGAGGAATACCTGTATCGGTGGCTAGAGATGCCCTTGAGCTGTTGCTACTACTAAAATTCTCCTCTCGACTACCGACTGGATTTACCTCCCAGTCAACTAGGAAGTAATTCCTAGCCCAGGAAACCTCCACAGGTCCCCTAGGCCTCCGAGCCCAAGTCCAACCAGATGTAGTGTGTCCAAAATGAATAATCCAAACCAAGATAAACAATATTTCCCTCCTCTCAACTAAGCCAAGAAACCTCCACAAGTTCCTTAGGTCTCCAAAATCACAGCCAACTCAAATCACAACCAACCCCAAAATCAAAGAAAGACCCCCACATCCCCCTTTCTCCCTTCCTCCTTCCCCTTTTATGCCCTTCCTCTCTTCTCCACCTCAACCACCTCTCATTAATGTCATTAATTTTTTCTTCATCCTTACAGTTGACTTCTCTCCTCCCAAGTAAATATGAGAGTGCATTTGGAAATGTGATATGAATATATATATTGATATTAAATGGAGAGGACCATGTCTTACCCCAAGTAAATGTGAGAGTACATTTGGGAATGTGAGATAGATATATATAATATATATAATATTATTTATAATATATATATATTATAAATATATATTGGGTAATTACATGGAGAGGACCATGTCTTCTCCAAGTAAATCGAGAGTACATTGGGAATGTGAGATAATATATATTATTATATATATATATTATATATAATATATATATATATATATATATATATATATTATATATAATTTAAAATAATGGAAGGAGACCATATCCTACCCAAGATTCAATTTGAGAAGATAGGTTGGGAGTTTTGAATAATAGCAATAATGAATTTTATATTAGTAAATAAATTTATAGTTCCCCAAATGAGGGTATTCACCAATATTTTTCAATTTTATCAGGTAATGTAAACATTAATAAAATTTGCATGATAAGATTAAGTGGCGCATTACAATAAGTCCAAGCAGCCCCATGAACCCTTAGATTTGGACAAAGAAGAACTCCACGAAGGAGTTGAAGAATTAGATGTTGATGAGGGAGAGCCTCTCGCTAGGCTCTTGGAGTATATCCCTCCGCGAAAAGGGAAATTGAAGGTCCCAAAGGATCCCGATAACGTGAAATTCACGATCTCTATGCCGCTTTTGCCAGAAGAAGTGGTATTTGAAGGCATGCTTTTAGCACATATCCCTATGTTAAAACTAGAGGATTGGGATCTAGCCGATCACGAGAAATTTCCACATTTGGCTACCAATAAGTACATGACCAAGATTTACTATGAAGAGACTAGGGTCACAAAGTTGGAGCCAATGAAATCGGTAAAAGGGGTTGAGCAAGCCGAATTGCTACATATGTTGTGTGTGCCACACTTTCATAGGTCAATTATAAATACTGTATGTGTGCGTAAATTGCTCACACTGGTGCACGATGGGTATTTTTGGTTAGGTGAACCCATCCCATAACAGACATGTTGATCCACAAAATTACAAAATTTCCCTATGAAGGGGTGGATCCATCCAAGGAGTTTGGAGGCAAAAGCAAGGAGAAGGAGGCTGCAGATAAAATGAAAAATGAGTTTGGACTAATCAAGAAGTCATGTGGATACTCTATCTGCTCTATTATATACCAAGCAGTACAGTTTTCTGCTCATATTTTGGTCGGGAATGTCATGCAAATATGTCGTGTGGACAAGGTTTTGGTGCCATTAATTTCATTGGTTGCACAGTGCGCAAAGGGGGTGCAGTGCCTCTGCAAGAAATTCATAGCAAGTTGTTGCAAAGCGCGGGATGATGGCAAGTCATTTCACTATGCCTGGCTCCTACTGTTGATTGTACTCGTTTCATGGTGACTTCTGGAGGATAGTCAGTTCCCTCTGTAGGATGAGGATTCATTGGAGGCAGTGAAGCTCACTTGGCTGTGGGCGACAAAGGACCAAGAGAGGGTGACGGAATCAAAATTCTTCTGGATACTGGTCAAGATGGACCTCCACATGTTGATCAATCAGAGGCCAAGGTTGTCTCCAACCTTGTCTGAGTAGTTGCGGGCCTACGCGAAATTTAAGGTCGATTTTCATAATGTAACCATCCGCGCGAGGCGAGACCCTAAGAAGATATGGCACAAGTTTCCATACCTAGTTACGGAGGCCGATGTACTGGAGACTATGGGGACATGGCCAGCAGAGCGGTGAAAACCCACAGATATTGGCGCAGATACTAGCAAAGGCAGAGATAAGTCCTTTGCATAGATAATAGTTGCACATAAATGGAAAGAAGCGGCATGAGCATCAGTGTGGGAATTGGCCGATCAGAAGAAGAAATAAATGTTGCGCACTGCAAAGGAGGTCACAGTGGAAGTAGAGGCGTCTGCTTCTTAGCAAACTGCAGACAAGGAAGGGTCCAGGGAGGAGGAAGGAGGTGGTGGTGAGGAGTAGAGAACCCCTCCAAATTGTAGAAGCACACCAAGGAGACGACTTCTGGACCCAAGAAGAAGAAAAAATAGGACAAGCAGGCACATGCGGACCCAATGGTCCTCACAGTGGGGCACCTTGATTAAATTGGGGATAAGGTTAGAGATACAACAATGGAACTATGGAAATGGTTCAAGCAAAAGTTCCAACAATCACTCGGAAGCATGCAAAAAGGTCTGCATGAGCTACAAATACAAACAGGTCAGCTACAAGTGAGCGGGGTTCAAGTGAGCCTACAACAAGCGAATAAGAGCGTAAAGGAAACAGAACGGACTTTGGAACTCAGACTCATTCCCTTGCTAGAAGGAACATTACGTGTAGAGTCAGAGAAAGATAACACCCAGTTTAGAAATATCAAAGGCATGGGTGTGAATTTCGCTGCACTGCCACTTTAGACCCCCCACGTGCTTCATCAAGGATTCTCAAATGAGCTTCGAATCAGGGATCAGCGTGCATTATCGGTAATTAACGAAGTCAAAATGAAAAATTAGCAGATATTCACCAAAAAGGCTTAGGCTCTTAAGGACAAAGAAGAGCTAGCAGCATGAAGCCAGAGCCTCCAAGCATCAATTACACAAGAGTGTAATTCAGTACCAAATATTCATAAATTGGCTATTGTAGTGCGACAATCTAAGGATGAGGTAGGTTGAGTTACTTTTGACTTTCAGATGAAGATCTCGGAACTGCAATTGAAACTGCAGCTGACTACTCTGCGAGAGGTCAGGGAGCAGCGCGGTGCAACCATCAGAGAACACATGTCTACTTTGGATAATGTAGTATCGAGCTGCAGTGGTCTTTTTGAAAATGCAATGGAGCTATGGACCACTTTGCAGGAGGAATTAAAACTACAGCGACTGGGTACAGAGATCAGAGAGGAACAACATAAAGTTGATGAGATCAAGACAACTGCGCGCACTTTGGAACTAGTCCAATGCTTCGCACACTTACAAGAAATGAAGCTACTGTAGGCACAGGTTAAGGAGATGCAATGCAAAGAAGTAGTTTTGAAGACTAAGATTCAATCATGGACAAAGGAAGTGAGCCAAATTGCTCTGGATATCCAAGAGAAGCTAAAGAATTTCCAGCAGACATAAAGGACCATGTGCCTCATGATGGAGGGGCCAAAAACAGAGAAGTCAGTCGAAGAAGTGCAATAAGCCACATTACAAAGCACAGAGGATCTTGAAGTATTGAAGTCGGAGTTCAGTGACCTCTACAATAAAGTTGAGAAGCCAGCTAAGTGACTCAAGGGTGAGTCCCATATTTTTGTTGGGGGCCTATTGGGATGGGGTCCCTAGGGTCAATTTTTGTAATAGTTTTTCTTAAAGAATGTAAATTATCCGAAAAATGTGGAAGAGGAGTGAAAAGCTAAGTAAGAGTCAAAGGGGCATTAATCCCTTGTATGGGTAAGTGATAGGATGGTTTTTAGACCCGCCCAAGGTCCGTGGACCATGGTATTGTAAAGAAAAGGCTATATAAAGTTGATTCATAGCGAGTCTAGAAGGTAAATGTTTGTGAAGAATCATTGTAAGGGCAGGGTGCTAAGGCAGGAAAGGCATGTTTCCTGTACTTAGGCGAAAGGGAAAGGCTCCTATCGATGAGTGTGCAGAGACCTTGGTAAGTCCATAGTTAAGTGCGCGGGACCCTGCAGCTGGGTGCGCAGGGATAAGAAGTTTGCATCTGAATGATTATACTTAATAAAGACTATTTTTTAACTGAATCTGTGCATTTGTGCCTTGTTTATTGTTTCATTAATTTTGTATATCTCTGCAATCTGTTATGACTTATGTGAATTAAAGCTTGTTTATTGCGTGAAAGTAGTTATGAACCATAAGATCCTTATGAAGACCATCACACAGGCCTCTGGATGCAGAAACTTGGATCTAGCATCCCCCAATATTGCTTCGGGTGAGACTGCAGCCTGCGCTACGCAGGTTGTTTCTGAAAGGGCCATCAATTAGGGTTTTGTTGGTTGGAGTGAATAACTTTGAGCCTAGGTCAAGCCCCCGCAAGACAAAATCAAACAAGCATGTTCTAAACCTATAATTGTTATCTTTAGCTGCTCTAGGATCTGGAGTATCATTATCTAGTATGGATTTTTCTACTTCTTCCAAGCATGAAAGTATCTTCTCTCAATTCATGGAAATCAAGAATAGAAATTATAAATTAAGACAAGAAGCCTACAATGATCTTTGGAAACAAGTGATAGGTTCAGGAACCATATTATTATCAGCCTTAGACTATCAAAAGGGTAAGCTCCAAATGGAAACCTTAGATTCAAAATCCCATATCATTAAGACTGCTGAAGATTACAAAAATACGAAGCTTATGATTGGCCTACAATAGATCCATGTGATTGATCAGATGGTCTTCATAGACAAATAGGAGAGATGATATGTAAAATTCCCTCAAGCTCAGTAGCAAGTGTTGCTAGACTTGAAATTTTTCTAAGTAAGCTAAATAATCAGCTTCAACAGGAGCTAATTTCTATAAGAACTAAATTGATGAAAATTGATAACTTAGAGAACATTATTATTAAGCTAGAAGTAGATACAAATGAATCAACCTCAAATTTGGAGTTGCTAAAGTCCAGGGAAAAGGATATCCAAGCATTGAGGAATAAGCTTAATATGTCAACTTTGTAGCATGTCCAAACTCCAGAGTTAGAAGTGATGCAAAAAGATAAGGATCAACTACTTTCACTAATTATTAAACTAAATATAAATTGGAAAAGATCAAAGTTTAAATTGAATGCTTGTTAAAAGAAAAATTAGAACATACATGTATAGTAGAAAGCTCAGAGATAGCAGTAACAGTGGGAAATCCTTCATAAAAATTAATAGGCTCAATGTGATCACTCAGCTTAAAGGATCAGGAAATTGAAAATTTGAAGAGGTAATTGAGACTAGCCAATGAGGAGTTGAAAAACAAATGTAATATTCTTGTCGGTGAACTTAAAAAACAAGATTCATTGCAAAGTCAAATTGACTAGTATAAGAAAAAATTGATTGGCGAACAACCATTAATAGAAACAAAAAGAAATCCTTATGGGTTAGCTCAATTGGTTGAGTATGTCATTAAAATGTCGTTGTTATTGAGAGGTCACGGGTTTAATTCTTTCGATAGCCTCGAGGTCAAGCTCTATGGATTAGATGATAACATGTGATCCCTTCAGGTGGATCTGCCTGATACAAATATTCCATGGACATAACAACCACCAATCTCTAGGGTCCATGTACCACATAGAAGAAAATAGAAACCAGAAGAATAATGTGGATAGAAACTCTTAATTATATTTCAGATTTATGGGAATCCTTTGAAGTAATTGATCATGAAACAAATTATTGAAAATTACAAAAAAGGTAGCAGGGGAGATGGAACAAGAATTAGGGAGTAAACCATCAATAGCAAAAAGAGTGATTAAATTTCTCAATGCCATGGGTGATGAGAAACTAAAAGTATTATGGGTTCATGACATAATTGGTTGGGTATTAGAAACCAATCGTGATATCATTAAGTGAAATTTTATCCAACAAGTGCAGGAGAAGTGCAATTTGGTTCAGAAGGAAATTGATTCATTCAATACTAGGTTTAATCTTTTAAGAGGAATGGGTATGCCTTCCTATTGGACTCAAATGGAAAATTACTAGGTTTGCATGCATACAAAGAAATGTTAAATAGGCATGGCACAAATGATGATAAATTATTTGGTATTTCAAGAGCTTTGAAAGGTGAGCATATCATGGAAAAGCTAACAAATGATTTTCACATTTCCTACAAGGTGAGATCATTTTTTCCTATTGAGCTAAATAATCAAAGGTATACTGATCTAGATTCAATTTATAGGAAATTGATATTGTATAGCGATCTAGATGGGTAAAACTGGGAGCAAATTGCTAGTATAATATCGTGAATTACTCAATTACTTCAACAAATTCCAGGAAAAGTCTGCAAGCGCAAGCTCAAAATTGGTTCATGGATGAAGTTTCTACCTTAATGTATTATATCCTATGTTTATTGATTTTGGAACAAAACAATGTTTCATATTTTTGTATAAAAATTAAAAAGCAATTGAAATTGAGGGTTATCTTCTAGCAAAAATGAAGACTTGTAATCTGTATTTTTTGAAGCATTTTACTTTCACAAAAATTTTGCAAGGGAATATTTAACAGAACTTATTAATAGCCTACTAACATAAATACTCAATTGCCCCAATTTTTTCCAAAGGTCTTGTTGTAGTATGTCAATCTCACTAAATCCAATGAAAAAGTTGAACACAAGCTACCATGCCTTATAAGAATTTCCTTAATTTTTTGTGTGTGGATAAAACAACATTTCATTTCATGGTAAATTGATAATGCATTTAATTACAATAATTCTTTATAATAAAGTGGAAATTGATCTTAATGAAAAATCAACAAAAAACATTAATAATAAAACAAACTGACAAGAAAATAACAATTAATTTAATGGTATATTGTTATATCAAGACACTTGGCCTATGTTGTACTTTAATGTAATGACATGTGATGGTTCATATTATTACAATGTAGCAATTGTCATTTGTATTTGCATTGTGATAAATAGCTACGATATCAATTAGACTACAACCTACTTGCAGGTTAACACTGCCTCTCATGCCCAGTGAGATACAATGATATAATTGGTTGATATATGTGTCCCAGATCCCACATTGGACTTCAACTAACACATAATACTTCTCTCCATGTCCAATGGGATCAAAGGGACTACTATTGCTTTGAATCAATGATCATGGTTTTGCTAACTAGCTTGTCATGTGGGGCTCTCATCTCATCATTGATCTCATCATATATATTAATTTAGTTAACTTTTTTACTCTCTATATATATAATGTTAATGCAATGAAATTAATGTTTAAATGTCACTATATCATTATATAAATGTAAATAAATGAGAATTAGGATATTAATAAAATAACATTTAGTCAAATATTATTATAGCATTTAGTTCAATATGATTATATGATATGAACTTCAAAAAAGAAAACATGGTGAGTTTTTGCCTTCCTTCCCTTCTCTTTTTAGTGTAGCTTTCTATGAAAATTAAATTTGTATTAAATGACACTATTAAAATATTTTCAACACTATGATGATATTGATTTCCAAAGTGTGCCAAACATAGCAATCATGAAGTACAATCCTATAAACTGGACCCTCTCGAGTGGAAATTTAAGAAAGTCAGATATGGCTTTTAGTAATTGACATTAGAAAAATCCTTTCTGAATGCAAATTAGGAAATTTAGTACTAGTTGGATCAATGGTGATCAATGGAAAATGAATGCCATTAGAATGGATAGTAGTTGAATGTCATTTTAGAGCTTTGATGTCAATTCATGATTTAGATGACTTATGCCTTCTCATGCACTATATGTAGGCTTGTTGGTTCTAAACTCGTTTCTAAAAGTTATAGGCAAGTGGTTTGCTTCGTTTGTTATCGAAGTGATGAGTGTTATCGAGGTTTGATTTATCATATGTCTATTGTATTTTGAATTTCCTGAGCCTTATTGGTATCATCTTTGTCGAGAATATTTTTCCTGTTGCCTTATAAAATTGTTTTTGTTTAAAGCCAAAATTGTTTTAAATGTAATCTCTATCATGATTTTGAAAGACGATATTGATATATTAGCTTTATTAATTTGGTATTGGATCAAGCTATATCATAGTACTTTCATAGAACTAGAAGCTAGAGGAGGGAGTTGGGAGGGGATTAGGCGAGCTTACGTTGCTTCATTTATTTTATATTATTTTCTCAGGGGATACCATGGTGTAGTTGTTACTATTTCAGTAGTAAGAGTGGGAGAAATTGCCCAAGCAAGAAATTATAGAAGCATGCAAGAAGAGTTATATGCAATGAGCCAAAATATCTTAATGTTGATGAATAGCACGTTGGAAATTTAGCAAAGGCTTGGGTGGCTGGAAGATGAACTAGGCACCATAAGAATTGTACTAGAAGAGTTCTTTCAAAGCATGGTTGGAGTAAACAAACCTCTACTTTGGCAGCATAATTAGGAGGAACCCCAACCTCCAAGAACCATCGCTGATCAATAAATAAATCATTAATAAATTTTTCTACTTGCTTGACCAATTTTGAAATTCAAAACGTACTAAAAGATGCATAATTCAATTCTGTGGAATCAACAAAACAAATAATTTCTCGAAACATATAGTAGAATAGTCAAATAATCTTGCATCACTTATACTTTGTTCATGTTTATGGGACATGAATTTTGTAAATTATTCCAATTTGGATTATCAAACTAATGTAAATGTTCTTTATGGAAGTATTTTCTTTCATTTTCTAATCAAATTATGCAATTGCTAATAGGTGGGATTTGTTCACTCCTTTAGGCAAGGTTTCATGCTAGTATTAACTTGACTTATTACTTTATTTAAAAATTTAATATATTTTTTATGCTAAAAGATAGGGTTTTGGTAATGGCATTGCACTACATGAACTTGATTAGTTTAGTACTTTAAATCTTGTTTGAAACTTCAAAGTAGTCAATTAATGTACACCATTTCCAAATAAATGTAAGTCAACACTGAAAATAATGTGAACAAGATACAAGGTGGCATCATAAGTATACATTGGTGAGCACAATAGATGCTAAAAACTTACATTTAGTCACACAACCATTTTTGTTATTTAAAGGTTTAAGTTAAAGTACTCTTATATATAATTTTATAACTCTATTTATCGTAAACTACAATAATATGTTAAACAATAAAATAATTTTAATACTTTAGCTTCAATATTATTTTAAATTAAATAAATTTATTTTGTGCAAAATAAAGTTTGTCTTCTTGCTCCATATACACACATGCCCTACAAACCCTTTCTCCCACACTTAACCCTCTTTCGCACATCATTTATCATGCATTGATACTCGATTACGTACACCTATTATTCCATTTCACAACGTAGTATTGCAATGTACCATTTAGAAATGTTAAGAGTTATGAAGTAATAGGAGACACATAATGATGAAGGTTTAAAGTCATTTGATGAAATCATTTATGTCATATGGTAACATGCAACTAATTTTTTATGTAGTAACAATAAGAGTAGTGGAATGAAATAACAAGAGCGGGAAGATGGAAAAAGGATTGAGAAAATTAAGAGCAATTTTACCATCATGGTGCAGAAGTGTTATACAGTGTACTTTGTGAGTTTCTGGCACCAACGACAAAGATGCGAGACAAAAATTGAAGGGAAGATTTATTTTCTATGTTGTCTCTTTATAGCCTATATCACTAACCAATGAGACCTCGTATTCCTCATATTGTTTGGTTCTTCCTACTTAACTCTGTTATAGGCCCGCTACCTTGTTTTCAATTGATTTCCAACAATTCATTAACAAAGGAAATCATTTACAAATACAACCCTCTGACATGAAACTCAAAAAAATTCCACATCATTTGAAGATGTCACTCTTACATTATGATGACATCATCATACCACATGGTAGTCTATGAGTCGTGCCTCTATGTTGTATTAATTGGAAGTTTAATTGTAAGAGATTTTTATGTTATGTGGGGTGGAGGTATGTGAAATAAGTGTATGGAGGGTGAATGTGTGCAAAGGTGTGGAAGGAGGAACATGTGGAAGGGACATTTTCACTTCCACAACTCCTGCATAACACTTCTTGGGTTGGATCTTAATCAAGATATCAATAATCAATTCCCAACTTATTGTACCTGAGGGCAATGAGAACTCATAATATTTTATATATTGGAAAAAATCAATGCATATTATAACCTTCATGCGTAGAACACAAGCATAAAGATGAAAGCGATAAATTCAATATTAATTTAAACTAATTTTCTAATTGCATGCCTCAATGATGGAACAAGGATGGCTGAAGGTGAACTGAGCGCCAAAACACAACACAAGAAATTTGGTCGTAGGTGCTGTGAAATATTTTCGTAGCGCTCTTTTAAAAAATAATGTATTTCATACCACTTATAGATAAATTTATTTTGGTATTTTGGGAAGGTGAAGTGACTTTCCCTCTACAAGTTGACTCTACATAATATTAACATGTCTCCCATGCTTAGGGAATGATTTCCTCCTGCCTCTCCTCATCATGTTTTCTCCCTTATCGAGTTAATGGGTCACACTCCAATAAAAAAAGATGTGTCATTGCCTGCAAAATAGAGGCGCTACAAAATATTTGAAGGTCGCGGTAAAAGGGCACACATAAACAACCATTGTTCTCATAACTTAAGTGTTTACAAAAACATAGCAATACATGCTTGGTCACACGAATTCAGAAACACACACACAATTCAAACTAGAGATAAGAGGATGCAAATTTATAAACAAATATGTTTCACAAAACTTATTTTTCATTTAATTCAACATACAGACTCGAAGGAAAGAGAAGATCTCATCTCCTCTCCATTTTATGCCTCTTTTTATTCACAGACTTAAACAAATGATTCATTTCTTCTTTCCTCTAAATCAGGGAAGTCAAAAAGTCAACCAGTGAGTTGGAAAATAACTCCCTAACTCAAACTCTTTGAATTACTCTAATTCACATGTACATTAAGTATTATAATTCTAACAACAAAATTTATTTCCTAGCTCAACATGTGGCCAACCCACCACATTGTCAATCTCCCTTCCATTCCTTCATCACAAGATTGATCTAATGCTTTTGCATCAAACTCCCCATGAATAAAAAAATCATGAGCTCCTACTCATAAGGTCCTCTATAGAGAAAGCTTCCTTCTGTAAAGCTACAAAATTCACCTATGTAGAATCCTCCATAAAACGGTCCTTCCACTTCAATAAAAATTCTAGATACTCTTTTCCTCTAGTGTACTTTGCAACTTTGGTGTCCAAAATTATTTCAGCCTCCGGGCCCTCTTCTATAGGTATCTTCTTCATCCAACTCTACTCACTGACTTCTCCACTGCTCCCATTTGTTGTAGTCGCACCTTCAACACCAACCTAATAAGGGTACAAATAAGCCACATTGAAGATAGGTGAGATACATATGACTATAGGTAACTGAAATTCATAAGCATTTGCTGAAATTATTTTGAGTACCCTACAAGGTCCTATTTTCTTCATTTTGAGTTTTTTATATTTTCCGCTTTGGAATCTCTCCTTCCTCAGGTGTGCTAAGGCCATGTACCCTACCTCAAAGTTTACCTCTCTTCTTCTCAAATATGCTCTTTGTTTGTACTAGTAGTTTTTGTCTTGTAGCTTATGTTTTATCTCCTCATGTAAGTCACACATTGATGTTGCAAGATCCTCCCCATGAACAATCCTCTCCTCAATTTCTCCCAAATCTCTTAGCTCACAAACTCCTCTAAGATTCATTCCATACAAGATCTGAAACAAATTCTTCCTAGTACTCCTATTTGGTTAATCATTGTAGGCAAACTCAGCTTGTGCTACACACGATCCCACTACTTGGAATGATCTCCCAGACTCCCACAAGGCTCCTCAAGATGTTTCAAAGACTTGTGTTCATAGCTTCAATTTTCCAATCAGATTGTGGATAATAGGCTAAGCTGAAGTTCAAATTTGTTCCAAGATTCTTCCACAAATTCCTCCAAAAATGTCTAGTGAACTTGGTGTCCCTGTTAGAGATTATGCTCTTTGGCAAGCCATGCAATCAAAAAATCTCATTAAAAAACAAATGAACCACATGTGTAGCATCATTAGTCTTGCAACATGGGATAAAATGAGCCATCTTAATAAATATGTCTATAATTACAACTTAGATTCCTTTCTTTGTTGTGTTCTTGGTAAACCCAAAATAAATTCCATACTCACCGAGTCCCATGGTTTGCTAGGAATGGGAAAAGGAGTATATAGTCCATGATTTAAACTCCTTTCTTTGGCATGTTGACATACTCTGCATTTTCCTGCATATTTCTGCACATCAGCTCTCATATTTGGCTAGAAATAGATTTTTCTAGCTACCCAAGTGTCTTATCCACACAAAAATTCCTTGTCAATCACCCATTCTATTTTCTTGAATCAAATTCTCTCTGATTGAGTAACGAGGGATACATAATTGATTTTTATTGAACAACAAACCATCCTGCAACATAAACTCCCTCCATGGGTTGTTATCTATGCTCACAACGCTCTTGCATGCTTTAACGACCTCTCAAAAATCAACATCATCCTCATACAAGTCCTTCGAATAATCAAAGCCCAAATTTTGTACATGGTACTCCTGCATGACGAAACTCCTCCTACTCAAAGCATCGGCTACCTTGTTCCTTGTCCACTCACATGTTTCAAAACAAATGTGAAACTTTGAAAGAATTCCACCCACTTTGCATGCTTATGGTTCAATTTGTGTTGTTGCATTATATATTGTAGTGCAGAATTGGAATAGAACAAAACAAACTCCTTGGGCATCAAACAATGTTTCCAATGCTTCAATTCTTGAACCACCACATGAATTCCTTGTCATAAGAGTATTTTTGCTTTGAATCATTCAACTTCTCATTGAAATATGTAATAGGTCTGCCTTCTTGACTCAATACTACTCCAATGGCTATACCATTAACATCACATATGACTTGGAAAATTTGATTGAAGTCAGGTAGCTTCAACATTGATTTCTCAGTGATCTTCTTCTTTAAGAGCTAAAAATTGTTCTTTGTTGTTGTTTTCCAATAACATGGTTGTCTATCCTTCTTGATTGTTTCAATGATGGGTGCACAAATACCACTAAAATTCTTGATGAACTTCTAGTTGAATATAGCTAAACGATGAAAGCTACTAACTTCAAAAGTGTTCTTGGGTGAAGGCCAACTTACAATCTCATCTACTTTCTTCGAATCCATTTTCAGCCCATCCTTTGAAATGACAAAGCCTAAATACACCAACTCATTGCTCATGAAAGTACACTTCTTCAAGTTAATCAACAGTTTCTCTTACAACAACCTTTCTAAAACATATATTACATGCCTAAGGTGTTCTTCCTTTGTTTGTCTAAAAATCAAATTATCATCCAAATAAACAATAACAAACTTATCAACGAACTCCTTCAAGACCTCATTCATCAACCACATGAAGGTACGTGGTGCATTTGTTAATCCAAATAACATGACCAACCATTCATATAGTTCGTTATTGGTCTTGAAAGTTATCTTCCACTTGTATCCTTCTCTGATCCAAATCTAATGGTAACCACTCTTCAAATCAATCTTTGAAAAGTAGGTTGCCTCACTCAAATATTCCATCATGTCGTCCATTTGTGGTAATGGAAATATGTATTTGATTGTAATCTTGTTGATTGCTCTGGAATCTTTGCACCTCTTCCATTAACCATATTTCTCTAGAATAAGTACCGCAGGGACAATGCATGGACTCAATCTCTCCCTTATCAATCCTTTGTCCAGCATTCCTTGAACCTGCTTCCTTATTTCCTCATTCCCCTTGGGCGTCATTCATTAAGCAGCTTTATTTAGAAGGATTACTCCTAGTATCAGGTCTATGTGATGCTTGATACTTCTCTTAGGTGGAAACTGACTTAGAAAATCATCTACCAAGATATCACTAAACTCATGCAACATCTCTTGAATTTCAACAGGTAAATCTGCAATTTCATTATGTAGAAGTATTACCTTTGGTTTGTATACCACCGCATAGCTAGCCTCTTCTTTCTCCATTTGTTGAAAAAAAAATTTCCTCCCAACAACAGTTCTTTTGAGATACTTGTCACATTCATATTTTCTTCCTTCAATGGTACAAGAGTGTGCTTGATACCATCTTTTTCAAACTTATAGGTGTTGTTCTCTCCATCATGCACCACTTTCCTATCAAATTTCTAGGGTCATCCCAAAAGAAGGTGGAAGACATCCATTGGCATGATGTCACAAACTATATTATCCTTATATTGGCTTATCTAGAACTCCATTTCGCTCTGCTCACTCACCAATAACTGGTGACCTTTTGTTATGAAACCAGCTCAAAAAATAGAAGCAAAGATAGATCAACGACTTGAGAAATAGCCTCTTTGAGGGGGCAAGCTCCTTTGCATAATTGAAATATTATCAGATTATTCAAGTGATAAGACCTCCTTGGTATATATAGGAGTCTAATGGATCACAATATAATCAGAGCCTACATAACAATAATAATGTAAGGGCACAACAATAATAATAGGGGGCTACACTAACAATAACAGTAAGGGGAATACACTAGTATTATAGGGACCTAACATGCCCCTCTCCTTCAAAAAAGTGTTTTCCTCAACACTTGAGTAGTTCTTGATGCTTCTGTATAAAATTATCATCCTCCCATATGGAATCTTCAGCGAATAAGTTCTTCCACTTAATGAGATGCTCTGAAATTAATAGATTTCGTAGTTGTCAGGTTCTTGTTTCCGTGACTGCTTCAGGATCAAATATGGTTTTTCCTTCTTCATCAACTTTTGGCAACATTGTTTAAATTAGGAACTTGTCACTGATAACCTTCTTTAAGCATGAAACATGGAAAAATGGGTGTACTCGGGAAGACACAGGTAGCTCCAATTTGTATGACATAATACCAATATTTTGCAACGCCTTATAAGTACCATAGTACCTGGGTGATAATTTATTATCCTTCTTAGATTGCTTGAGGGACATTTGTTTGTATGGTTGTAGTCATAAAAATACCCAATCACCTACATAAAAAATTATTTCACTGTGATATTGATTTTCATGTTGTTTTAGTCGATTTTGCACCATAGTGAGGCTATCCATTAAGATTTTAAGA
This sequence comes from Pinus taeda, assembly GCA_000404065.3. NCBI lineage: Eukaryota > Viridiplantae > Streptophyta > Pinopsida > Pinales > Pinaceae > Pinus > Pinus taeda. The sequence continues at coordinate 67,932 of APFE031536393.1, read as the reverse complement.
ACTTGTTGTTGATGCTCGATGTGATCTTCCATTGCTTGAACCTTAGAATTTTATCTTAAAGATGATGTGATGGATGGTAAATGATATCCATAAAGTGCCATAAATGGGGTCATTTTTGTTGCAATATGGAAGGAAGTGTTATACCAACATTCAACAAGAGGTAACTGTTGAAAATAATACTGAGAGGGGGGGTGAATTAGTATTATCTAGTCCTTTTAACAATTCTTCCTTATTTATACTTTGAATTATTTTTGCATATCAGTACCATAAAACAATGAGCATGAACAAGAAAAACAGACAGTCACATCAAAGAACACCAGATATAAGGTGGAAACCCAATGTGGGTGAAAACCACCTGCTGCAATATGTCTCTATCTTCTTTCAAATTAGAAACTCCTTTTACAATGGTCTTGTACTGGTGCAGTCCTTTACCAGTACGCAGGCTGCAACCTGCAGAGAGCTACAACTCTCTCTCGTTTTCCAGTCTCTCCTGGGAGGGAGCTACAACCCCCTACTTCTTTCTTTCAAGGACCACTTTTCATAAATTTTCAAACTGGATCCATAAATATCAAATGATCATCAAGTACCAGTAAGTCACCTAGATAACCAGATCCACAATAACAAAAAACTAAACCCAGAACACCTTCTGCGGCGTCTCCTGCGGCGCCTCCTGCGGCGTCTCCTGCGGCGCCTCCTACGGCGTCTCCTACGGCGCCTTCTATGGCGTCTCCAGTGGCACCTCCTGCGGCGTCTCTAGTGGCACCTCCTGTGGCGTCTCCTGCAGCGCCTCCTACAGCGTCTCCTGCGGCGCCTCCTGTGGCGTCTCCTGTGGCGCCTCCTGCGGCGTCTCCTGCAGTGCCTTCGCACTTCCGCAGCTGCAGCGCTCGAGAGATCACCCTTCACAGACTCACTTTCCACTTCACTTTCATATAGATCGAGCTTTTGAAACAATAACCCAATATTTCAGATCTTAAGATATTCAACCCAAAAGCATACACAAGCCAAATGATCTCCTTTGCTTTATATAGGCAAGCTCTTCCTCAAATCATGGACCAATACCACGGGCCAAAACCATAACAAACCAATACCATCAACTCAATACTAGGGATCAACACGTCTGTCGAGATGCCATGGTCCAAAAACCATAGGTTCAAATTCCAAGGACTAACTACCATGGACCAAAGGTAAGTTTTCCCACATGAAATAAACTTTTTCTCTGCATAAAATTCCGTGAACTTTTCTCCACACGAAATAAACTTTTATAAACTTTTCTCTGCATAAAATTCCGTGAACTTTTCTCCTGCGTACTTCTTAATTCTCATCATATTGAGAGCCATGCCATGGGTGTTGCCATCAAGTACAACATCTGTAACATATAACCATACCAGAAACATAATGCCAACAAAAAGTACCAAATGAACATGATGGAGTAAGATGGTACTACACTACAAACTCAAGTGTCAACATATAGAATGTCGCCATGAATGACTGCAACATATAAGGTGGAATGCTATCAACTAGCAACAATAGGAACAATTTCCAAGTGAACCAATGAATGATGATGCAACCTAAGGTCTTCAATAGCCGCTGTGGTACATTTCTACGCCATGGGAATAAATGATTTGAAGTTGACCATGTGAGAAATTGTTTGATTACTGGTCATTTATGTATACCATTAACAAAAGCGAGACTACTCACCGATAATGATAATCAGCGTCAAGGTACCCAGTACAATCTAACAAGTGTGAATAGATCAGCTGGAGTTAAACACCAGTAAGAATCTATCAATCAGGAGACAATGATTGTTTCCCACTGTCGATAGCGAAGTATTTGCCACTAATGACTGCAAACCCTAAGGTACTGCCAAATGGACTCTAGATCTTTGCCCCAGAGCAATAAGTCATGGTCGATAGGGAAAGATCTGCTAGAAGGAAGGCATTAAGGCATCCTTCATCAATCTAGCACGAGTGTAACCCGTAGGCCAATAATGTGGAAGGAATTGGATGAAAAATATGTAGTAACCCGACCAAAGCACATTTCCAACATACACAAGATGTGTCTAGCACATGACAGAAACCCTCTGAACCAACCAATAATGAAAGCAAGAGGTGAGGTATCCACCAACAGGGTTAAATGGAAACCAAGGTACTGCACAAATCCCAATGTGTGATAATGTAAGCTGATGTTGAACACAATGGAAAATACTCAGTCAGAGACCTATGATACTGATCGATGTTGATCACAAGGTGACATATCAATAATGAAAATAGGGCCAAGGTGCAGCTCTAGGCCCATCCTCAGAGCAAGATGTCGTTGCCGATAAGTACAAGACCTGCCAGCAAGAAGTCAATGGGTACCTTCTCAAACCAGCACGAGTAAAGGACCAATATAGCTAATGTGATGATAGACAAGACATTGACACCCAGGGATGGCCGACTGAAAAATGAGTCAAGGGACACCGCATAGAGGCCGACTCAGTCTAACTTCCCTTGAACAAAACCACGACACAATGATGACTATGTGGCAGCATATGATGACTCTGTATAAGCTCGTCGTGCAGGAGGCACGAACAAATCCTCCATACGATTGGAAGAGATAATGAATAGGGGGAGAACTGACTCAATAACAAGGTTAGGGCGTACCTAAGTCAAACTAAATCCCACCCAAATGGAGGAGACTTTGTTTTGAGTGCTTTGTTCAAGGGCAACACGACTGACTCTAACTGCCAACAATAAGTAGAAATATTTTCCTGTTCTTGCTCTTTTTTGGAATATATATATTTTTTGCCTTTTTCTTTAAACTAGAAAAAGAATAAAAGAATGCTATAGTACAGTGGAAAGAATGAGTGTTGGTGAAACAGATGATCTAGTTCCTGGGATTGGAATAGTCCTATGCTCAATGCAGGGAGGCAAAAACTCGTCAAAGACACTTAAAGGTGTGTTCCTTCCACAAATTAGGGTGTGTCAAGTTGCAGAAGTCGAGGGGATGCAAGTTTGATTTTGCATATGTCATGGTCAAAAGTTGGCTTAAACATGAGTCCAAGCGAAGCCGGCTCAAGGCCAAAAGGTGCAAATTGTCAAAATGCAATGCAGTAGTACAACTTAACACAAAGGAGCCTCTAGGGTGTAAGGCCAAAACAAAGCGAAGAAGTAAAAAGGAATGAATCTTCATTGCATAATTCATGGCGAGACTACATAGGACTCCTTAGCCTACTCAAATCGAAGCAGCATAAGCAACAAATGTCAGTGAGGTGCTGACTACGATGCCAATGAAAAGGATGGCTCTACGATCATGTCATGATTTAAAAATCGGCAAGTGAAGATGGTTTACAAACTATAACACAATGGGATCAACCCTATGGCAAGTGTATCGAAAAATGGAGGCTAGTATGCATAATGAAACAGAAAAATGACTTCCCTAACCTATATGCCAGTGAGAAAATGATACCTACCATGACGGGTCAGCAGTCATGGAACTGTATCGAAACTGTCAAAAAAGCACCCAAAATGTCCTGAAATCAAACCATTCTCGACATTCCAAGCTCCCAAGTTAAAAGTTACTTGAGACAAAACAAAATCAAGTTTTGAACAAATTTGACATTTTCAAAGCTTATAAAATAGTTTTTTGACTCACCATTATCACCGTTTGAGTTGAGAGCACAAGGAGTGAAGAAAAAGGAGCAAGCTTTTCCATTCGCCAAATTCGATTGTTCAAATCTTCCCAAAACCACTAGGTAACCCTTAAACTCATCTTGCATTTATTTGTGATTAGTTTTAAAATTTTTAATTCAAGTTTCACCGTTGAATTTATGTCAAAAAATTTGTCGCGACATATACAGGGGTTGGCTATGTGCAACCCGTGTATACGCAAGCCCTAGACGTGACTGTGTATGAAACAAACCTGCGTATACTCTGTGAAAACTTCAAAACAAAAAATTAATGTTCCAAACTTCTTTTTTCTTCAGGATGCTAGCCACTTGAAGGGAAAGAGAGCATGACTTAGTGGATGATGAGGTTATGAATGATCCTAATGCCCTGGATGCCTTAAGAGGATGTCGTTTGCTAAAGTTCTTCAAAATGCGAAACATGAAAGCAAAGACTTGCTTGCTTGAAATGTTCATTCACTACTCGAGCATCGGGAATGACTCATTCATGATTGATCAAATGCCACTGAAGATAGAGGTTGAGGATATTTATTTCATCACAAGCCTTTCCCGGAGGGGAGAGGTAGTACATTCCATGGGAAAATCATGAGGTAGTTTATCTATTGAGGACTACATGCATATATATTGCCCGGGTCATCCAGAAAAGGTTGGAAGTCAAATTCCAATCAAGCACGTGGAAATTTTATCATTGAGGGTCATCCTATTCATTATAGCCAGAGTGAGTTGATCAGCTTCCTTACACCAGGCTTCATGGCTTGCCATGAGCTTGGCAGTAGACTGTCTCACAACTGTATTTGATTAGTGTACTCCTCTTCTCACCAAATTGAAGAGCCAACTTACTTCTATAAGGAGGGCCAGACCAAAAACTTCGAGTATGGAACTATTTTGTGCTCTTTCGTCTTTGAGACGGTCCCAACACTCTGTCCTAGAGTATCAATTTCGATTAGCACCTCGTGAGATCCACAAATGGGCAAGTGGGCTGACCTGATGAAACAACTAAGAGGTGGGGATGTTCCACGGATTGCTTTCGACGATGAATTCTTCTCCTAGTGGGAGCAGTAGATCATTGCAATGGATGATTACCCTTATGCTAGTTTGGACTTTTGAGGAGATCCTGATCTAGCTTTACCACCAAATACGACATGGGGCAATATAGGTTACAAATGTTTTTGATTTTTTGATTTTACGATTTTTTTATGATTTTTTCGAATATAAAAATGAACCTTGAAAAATATTTTTTGATAGGATTCAAAGGACTAATATGATGATCATGTTGCAAATATTGGGCTAGTACGACAAGATGGGTTCCCACGGCATGTACGTCGTGTCCGAGGTGCTGAAGAGGTAGCTACAGACATAGAGTGGCTCCTACACACAATTCAGTGGCACTTGGTGAGACTAACTCACCGAGTACCGATGGAGGCTGTAGAGGATCTCCCTATAAACATGTAGTGCCATGTGGTTGGCATGCCATGAGACTGGGTTCGTACTCTTAGGTGTGTGGCCAAAGCAGTAGTTGTATACTTAGTTGTTCATCCTAAGGTGGGGCATTAGATGCACTGGACATGATTATGGGCAATTGAGTCCCAATTTTGGTATATTATTTTAGACACACTTATGTACACTCAAGATATTTTATGATATATATATATAGTTTCGACTTTTTGATGCTTGATTTTATTGTGATGAATGAAAGATGTGCTAGTCTAATGCTTGATTAAAGATAGAATCAGCTAAGAAATTATGAGATCTTGGAATGTGAAAATAATTAATGTAAGTAAATGATCTTTGCAACAAACTCACCCTTAAATACTGGCAATATAAACATGGATCTCTTATCTGATAAATGTTATTCAATTGTGACACTATTAGTTGTGAATCAAGATAGACTACCAATGAATCAATTCCATAAGAAATTGCTTCGGATAGTAAATTAATGATGACAGTATACTCAGCCATATTATTTGAAGCAGGACCAATGCATACTCCCCTTGATAGATTGACCAATTGGATAGTAGATTACCCAAGCTACGGAAGCGAGGTTCCAAGTGTGCCGACTAGCACCATCGACGAATCCAAAATAGACCAAGTCATCCATCAACACCTGCCATAGCAGACCAAAAGTGTCGATATCAAAAGCTCCTGATGAGATATGTACAAAAATACAAAATGTACAAAGAATCCATTGCCTAGCTGCTACTTAAGCAAAGTACTTCTTGAGGTAGAGCCTGTTTCGGGGCTCTGTCAACTTGTTTCCTTCAAAATCGACTAACTCATACACCCCATTTTTTAAAACTCGTTTAATTATAAAGGGACCGTACCACATAGGCTTGAACTTTCCTGCCCCCAAGGCATCCTTATCTTGGTCATAGACCAAAACAAGGTTGCCTTCAGAAAAGACTCGAGGACGGACAACTTTATCGTACTGAGTTTTAACCCTTTTCTTATGAGCCTCATTGATTGTGGTGGCATCTCGACGTTGCTCATCAAGACGTTCCAAATGAAGGAGGTGCTCTTTGAGACTAGAGGTCTCTGGAAGGAGCTCAATAGCTAACTCAAGAGATGGAATTTCACATTCAACAGGGAAGATAGAATCCATCCCATAAACTAACTAAAAAGGTGTAAAACCTGTAGTAGTCCTTACGGAGGTTCGGTATGCCCAAAGAGCCGGATACAACATAAGATGCCAATTGGACCAATTTTTGTCAATCGTCCTCTTCAGGATCATCTTAGGGGTTTTGTTCACTACCTCGACCTATCCATTGGCTTAAGGATAATATAGAGACGAGTGCTCCTGCTGGAAACCCAATTTAAGAGCCAATTCAGACATTAGTTGGTTCTGGAAATGACTGCCATGGTCAGTGACAATCTCTCTCAGGATACTGAACCTTGAGATAATTTGATTGAAAATGAATAATGCCACTATTTCACTATCATTTTTAAAAGTGGGCATGGCCTCAGCCCACTTCGTGAAGTATTCTAGGACCACGATAATGTACTTGTTATTCGCCGCTGAAGGCGGATTACAAGTTGTAAAATAAATAGCCCAATTAGTAAAAGTACCAATGGTGACAATGGGAAAAAGAGAAGTTGGATGTGCGTGCATCTTCCGAGTATAAACTTGACAAGGGTGACATCGTTTGATTTCTTCAACACAATCTTTGAAGAGCAAAGGCCGAAAGTAGCCAGCATGCAAGATACACTGGGTTGCAAGCCCTGAAATATGATCACCACAAGCTCCACTGCAGCAATCATTGAGCACTGACTCTGCTTCCTCTAAGGTTAAACAACACCAAAGGATTGAATCAACCCCTCGATGATATAATGTATCACCAATGATGACATAGTTCTTAACCAGTGATGTAACTTTTGGCGTTCATCCTTGAGAAAGTAGAGGGAAACTTCGAAGTCTGGAGATAGACAATGATATCTCCATACCAAGGGTCAAGTGAAGAGATGAGGAATATATGTTCATCGGGAAAGCTTTCCTCATAAACAGTATCCTCTCCACAAGGAAACTTGGAAATTAACTCACAAAAACCATATATTTTAGACTTGGCGAAGAAGAACTCGAGATCGAATTCTTGTAAATGACTATCCATCCATTATATTTCCCCCCAATCACTCACCTATTGAGGACAAATTGGAATGGATTGACTACCGCTAAGACAAATTTTTTTCGTAGCAAGATATAATGGTGGAGTCGCTAGACAGCATGGACAGTTGCCAAAGCCAACTTCTCAATTGGAGAATAGCGAAGTTTAGGACCTACCAAGCCTTAGCTCAAGTAACAAATCACATGCTCCATGAGAGCATCGTCTTCTTGAACGAGAACCATACTAGTTGTTGATTCTGTAGCAGCAAGATATAAAAGGAAATCCCTACCATAATCTGGTGGACTCAAAAGTAGGGTAGAGACTAATGCCTTTTCAAGGCATCGAACGACCATTGCACAAAGTCATCGCATACATATGGAACTCCTTTCCATAGCAAACACATAACGCCTTTAGTGAAGTTGGCATAATTTGCTATAAACCTTCTTAAAAAATTACCTTCCCTTGACGACTTCGAAATTATCGAATTGAGGATGGGGGAGGAAACTGAATTATTTCTTCCACCTTGAAGGGATCAACTCAAATCCCTTCAGTTGACACAATGAACCCTAATAACTAACTAGATGTAACCACAAAAATGCACTTATTGGGATTCAACCGGATCTTGTAAAATTGCGATCGGTCAAAAACCAATCGAAGGTGACTAGGATGATCAATCCTCTTTCGAGAACGAGTAGCTAAATCATCCAAGTATGCTTCGATGATATGTTTAATGTCATGGAAAGCATATGACATGGCCCGTTGGAAGGTAGCTCCAGCATTTTTAAGACCAAAAGGCATCTTTCTGTATGTCGAGGTACCCCAGGGACATATAAAAGTTGTCTTATGCTGATCATTAGGGCGGATAGAGATCTGATTATAACCGGAAAAACCATCCATGAAGGAGAAAATCTCATTACCCACACACTCATCAATAATCTGATCGATAAATGGCATGGGATAATTAACTTTGGGACAATATTTATTTAGGTCTCTGAAGTTAATTCATACTCGGATTGTTCCTTGCTTTTTATCTACAGGGACTGGATTGGAAACCTAATCTGTAAGAGAAACATGGTATACAAAACCCACCTTGAGTAGCGTTTCAACTTCAACTTTAATAACAACTACTTTCCTAGGATTAACCAACTAAAGCTTTTGATGAATCGAATTAGTGCTTTCATATGTCTTGATCTCTTATTATATGGACGGATGAATGCTAGGCATTTCTTCATAAGACCAAGTGAATACATCTCGAGACTCCTTAAAAAGGTCGGTGTAAATTTGAATTTCTTCAGGGGAACATTTGGCTCCGATGAATAGATGCTTGATCACTTTAGGGTTCCTAGAGATGTTTATAGATATTGTTTTTGAAATCACCAAAATATTACCTTCGACACAAAAGTGTGATGGAGCCAAAGGATTTGATACCATACAAACATCACTAGTAAACAGCTCGGAGAACCTAGATGCTACTTCCTGCAATGGAGGAAGAAAATATGAACGATGGTGTAAGTCTTACCAAGGTCGATATACACCCATCATTACTTCTAGGATTGCTTCTTCAGATGGTAAAACCGTATCTAAGCAGTTCATAGAAGAAGTAGAATCAAGGGTCCAAGTTGGGGCTACATCACCATTTAACTCCTCCTCAGAGGAAGGAGTAGAATGGTTGTCTACATAGTTGACGATAGACTGATATATAAGCTCTACTATAGACATAGGAAATGCCATTCCACCAAATTTCCCTTCTTCTAGTGTGGTCATAGGTGAAGGCAAGGTCCAAGGGTTTGAAAAATAATGAGTTCGAAAGAACTCGTCCCGTGAAGACTCCTTGGATGATGAAACGACATTGATTCTAGCAATAGGAGATGGAAAATCAAATGTACCCATCAATGAAGAATACATCCCAACTCCCAGATTCTTAGTAGGAAGATGAGGGTTATCCACTAAGGAACAGTAGAGTCCAAACTTGCTCAAAGATCAATTCGAGAATAATCCAATTGATCAACCTTAGCAATTTTCTCCTTATGAGGAAAGAAAATGATGTGAAACAAAGTCGAAACAATGGCATCCATTTCATATACCCAGTTCCTTCCTAAGAGGAGATTGTAATCTAGGTTAGCATCAATGACTTCTACTTCGATATTGATGACCTTTCCCCCAACACATATGGGAAAGGACAAGATAATCCCATGTGGCTTATGAGAATGCCTGTCAAATGCTATCAGGAGGTAGGTGAAGGAATAGCTGAAGGCGATCCAATGGCCTTCCAGCATGACATTAACATGACACACATGGAAGCTCCTTCATCAATAATGGTTCAAAAAATGTTAATTTTCTAGTATGTAGACTTTATTTGAAAATCCATTGGATGAAGGAGTCACTTTTTGACATTAAGCATGTCGAAAGTGAGCACTAAAGAGCTATTTGGATCAACTGTCCCTATCGCTAAAAGTAAAGCACTTCATTGAGCCGGATGTGACTGGAGGACCTCTAAAACGGACATAATGCATGGACTCTAAGCCAGATCCTCAATAATGGAGTAATTCTAGGTAGCCCTAGCATTAGGATTGATAGTCACGCGTTTAGCAGAACCTTTCAGTATCCGTGGTATATTCTCAACAAAGGGTTGCTCAATATGAAGGTCAGTAGTTCTAGGAATAGTTTTGTCCTTGGATGTTTTAGTTTCACTATAATCACATGACCAAGTGGCCACATGGACATTAGAACCCATCATGAAAACATTTGATTATTTCTCCCCTTCCTGGTTGCCCCCTACAGAGGTACCACGATTTGAACTCACGCCAGCAAGCATCTGCTACCCTTGGGGAAAATGGTTGGTTAACATAGCTTTAGAGCTAGAAGTCCCTTGTTGCCCTAACAAGCGTTGAGTATCTTGAATCTTTGGGCAGAGATGAGTTAAATGGTCTCCACTGCATAACTTGCATGGAAACTTGACTTTCTTTCTAGACTCATTTCCACCACCACCAACATTATTTCCAGGTTTATTTGTGTCAGTCTTCCCATATTGACTCTTTTTCTTACCTTTTCCTTTATTTTTCCCATTGGAATTTTGATTTCCTTTGGGGTTGGAATATTGGATGACATTAACAAAAGACGGTTGAGAAGATGAAGGGTTAGACGATGTGGCCTGATTGTTAGGAGCAGTTTGTAAAGACAACTACTGCAATTGGCTCAACAAGTTCACCGCATTTGTGTCTATAGATCCAATGATACTATTCGCATGGGGACCTGCCTTCAACTTGGCTATATCAACCTTAGTCCTAGGAGCATCAAGCAAGATTTTTTGTAGAATCCTAGACTGAGAGTAAATCAATTCTAACTCGTAGGCCCTAAAAATAGCTTGCTCCTCATAATAGACTCGAGACAGAGAGACATCCTTATAGATATCAAGTTGTAAGGATTTCAAAAACCATTCGAGATGGTATTCAGGAGGAGTTTCAGCCTTAATGAGCTTCTTTCTTCGTCTACATTCCTGAATATGATAAAAAATGTGAGTTGTTGTATCCTGATAAAAATTGGCCGGAAGTTCAGTTCCGGCATCATGACGGATAGGCAAGTGGAAATGATTTAGAAAAATATTAGCCAAATCGGCGAAAGATGTAAAGCTGCCCCCTGGCAACTCTATCTACCACTTGGTCGCATTACCAGTTAAGGTGCGTTGAAAAATTCTTAACCTAACCAAGTCATTGATGAGGGAGTTTGATGGGCACCACAAATGGAATGTGGTTACATGGTCGGCCAGGTCTTCACCACCCTTCCCCTCGAAATTTGCAATGTCTGAAGGGAGTTTGGTTGGGACTAAAGGCCAGGCCAGATTGTATTTGATTGGATCGTTTGTTAATTTTATGAGATCTGGCAAATTCAATGTTGCCAGAAAAGGAAGCCTAGGAGGACCTTGGGGATTCCACCCAGACTACGTGGAGTTCCCAAAGTTCTGAAAAGATTGGCCTAGATTTTGGAAGGCACCAATCTGCCTGAAGTAACTAGCAGAACTAGTTGAACCAAAAGGCGAACCTTGTGATCAAAAAAAACTCAAAGTTTTACCAACTCCGATTGAAAAACCTCCATAACCAGCGAAGCTCCCTTGATAAGGATTCCAAGTAGAAGCTAAGGGAGAAATACTTCGAAACGAACTAACTGTGGTGTACGACCTATTCCCTTGTTGGCTGAAAAATGGATTCTCGGTTCCTATGCCACTAACTGTAGGGTTAGTCCAACCTTGAAAGGGATTGCTGCCCTGTACTATAGAAGAAAAAGGCATAGATCCTATCATTGGGTTGGAATGTGGTATATGACAACTTCCAAAAGGAAAACCCTAAAATTAAGCTAACCCACCCATCATGGATATGGAGGCACTAAATGGAACTAATGTAATACCTTGTGAATGGGTGCCAAATGGGAAAAATCCATAACCGGATGCATTGGCCTGGGAATTTCCACTCGTAGAAGGAATGGAGGTAGACCCAATTAAGGATGTGCTAGAAAAAGACCCAAATAAAGATGTTGAGGGGATGGAAATAGTTCCTCCCCCTTGTACTGATGTTGGAGTTTGCATGGTTGTAGCACTTGTGGTAGAAGCCATTCTTCCAGTGGTGGTCATCGAAGGTAAGCACGTAATATGACCTGGACTTGACGGTCTATGCGTTAGAGTCCCAACATATTATAATACGTTTGGATGACTAGAAGGTAGAGGAGAATTTGGAGCCACTAATGACTCTGGGAGTTCTTCTACCTCAATGTTATCTTCCAATTGAAATAGAACCTTACAAATAACTGGGGTGTTCCTCTCTAGTTCTACGGAAGTACTAGGCCTATCATGAACACTAATTCCCCTGGGGGGAGGATCAATCCTTCATGCATCAGCTGCCACGGGATGAAACCCATCGGCAGTATTACCTCTGTGCCTTCTAGGAGAAGGCTCTAAACTTGGTGGTGAAAGACCATGAAGTCTTCGAGACCGTCTAGGCGATCGGTCAGCCACTTTGAATTTTTTATTAAGATCTAATTAAAGACTCAAGAAAAAAATGAAAGCTATGCCAACTAAAAGCATAGAGCACACACTAAAAAGTTCGTAAAATATGTCAGTCAGTCAAACAACTTTCAATAATTTCCACTCTAGGTGATGAGGACCAGACACCAAAATACAAGAAAGTGAAGTAAGGGGCCTTCCAAAGATAGTTTGGTATAATGACAACACAGTCCTACCAGCGAAGGTAATAGAGGATGTTATGCTGACCTCCTAACAACAGCCTGTGCTGATGCAAGCCACCAAGCTTCGCAAGGGTGCCCTCTAGAAGTACCGTTGAGAGTGATACAACATCGACCTCAGGTGCCATGGGATTCCCCTCTGCAGCCACCTGTGTATCCCTAGGAGAAGCAACTAAGGTTACCAACTTGTGTCATAAGCCAGGTAGAACAGTCTTGAGGTAAGGTCTGACAAGTAGGAGAGGGGGTATCTCTCTTCCTTATCTTCAAAAACCCTCATGCTTAACTCTCAGATCCGGAGCTTTCCTGCTCTCCCTAACACTATTGGATTTGCACTCGCTATTTAGAATTCCATGTTTGACAATTTAAAATGGCCTTGGATATTTTTCTCTCGACATACCTAATCCAAGGCCCTAAAATATCATAAAACTTGTTGGTGTGTCTAAATTGACAATATATAAAAAGTTATAGTATATTTTAATTAGTGCTTATTTTTAAATGGGTTGTTCTTAAGTCAAGGGGTAAGTGGAAATGAAACTTGTGGTGTTTCTCGATGCAAAAGAAATCAATAAAAACCAAACTATATGAAAATGCACTCATTTCGTTCTTTAATGAAAGAAATTTCTACTAGGTTCTAAGGAACTTCTAAGAGAGCAATAAAATTTCTTTTCTTTTCTTTACTCAAGCTTCACACTCACAAAAATTAACAAAACTATGGATGCCCTAAAAAGATGCACAAAGTTATCCTAATGCAATGAGTATATGTTGATGCAAAACTTAAGACTACTCTAAATAAAAGAATGAAAGTAACTTGCTTATCAATTCTAATTAGCCAGTTAAGATGTTTAGATAGAATATAAGTTGCTAATGGTCATTTTCGTCCAAACAATAAAAGCAAATCACAAGACAAACAAAAATTCACTTTCACTCGCAAGAAAGAAACTAAATCAAAACAGGGCCAAAGAAAGCAAAAACCAAGTTTTCAAGAAGTTTTCTTCAAAATAGAAAACAAAAATGAGTTTTCAAAAGTGCTCCAAATACTATTGAAAACTTTGAGTCTGAAGAATAAGCCACCCAAACACTTTGCATGTTATCAACTCAAAATGGGCAAAAACTCAACAAAATAGGTGTTTCAAGATGCTTTCAACAACCAAAAAGCAACAAAAAGAGCTTGGTGACAATGATCAAAAGATCAAGAAAAAAAACTCTCAAAATTTTCACTCAACAACTTTCGAAAAGCAAGAAAAGTAAATGGCCACAAGGTGTAGTTTTGACACAAAGCAAGAAGATCACAAAGATAAAGTTTGTCACAAAGAGTGAAAACAATCTTTCTACCCTGGAAGACCAGAACAACCAAGATTCTTTGAGAGAAATCTCATGTGCTCAAACACAAATGATGACACTTATGACGAAAGAAAACAAGACCAAAAATTTCCACAAACGAAGAGAATTTGAAACCAGAAACTTGCTGTAAAAATAGAGACTGACAACCAAACTTGATTGGTCAGGAAGCACTCAGACCAAAGATTTGCAAAAATCTTGGAAAATTAGGGTATACGCAGATGTGTCAATGTATAGCTTCATGTATACATGATTCAACCCAAAGAAACCTACGTATACATGGGTTCATATGGGGAAACTTGCATACATATGCTTCTGTAACCTGGAAAAACAACATATATAATAGTTCACAAGAAAAAGCAAAAAATGTGGTCTAAAGTAAATGTTCAAACTTAAAGTCTGAGCTTTTGTAGGAACATACAACTCATTCACAGCAAGAAAATCAAAGGTTGAGCCCTGATTGGCTTAGATTAACCCAAACTAGGAACAACAATATTGTTGTCCCCAGTGGAGTCGCCAATTCTGTTGAGGGAGAAAGTCCCCTAGGGTCTTGGGTCAATACCCTAGCAGAGTGGGGGTTATCTATAATGAAAAACATACATTCCACATAGCCATGATACTAATATAAGAAAACTACGTGAAGAGAGGTGCACTCGGGGGTCCTTCGTTTGGGTAGATCCAGCTAGGGTCTAAACGCTCTTGGAGTTCCTTTCAATCCTTGAACTTGCAAAACAATCAATTCAAGGAAGCATAGCAGTATATGGACCAAGCATCATATAGAAATCAACTTCATAGCATATTGAAAGATAGTTATATAATTTAAACAACCATTCATATGCCAACCATAGTGACAACATCATAAGCATGAAGAAGATTGATTTCAGGAACAGGACAAATGTTTCTTTATTGCAGATAAATAAAGTAAAACAAGGAATAATATCACCTGAATCTTCCTCTCGTAGGCTCCAAGTGGAACTGTCCTCTAGATTCATCCAATCCCAAGTCTTCAAAAAGCTCCTTCCATGACTCACACAAGGATATCTCAACTAGTGAAAAGACATAATAGCTCAAGGAAACAAGGGTTTCCTATAATGGGGGAAGTGTTGGAAGCACAAGGATCTTTAGACCTGATCAAGGATAATCTTAGCAGAGTGATTTTTCTCTCTATTCTCTCCTCCCTTAGGCCTTCCCATTGATGCCTTTTTATACTTCTCCCAAAGTATTTTTTTAGTTGGGAATTCATTGGGAATAGTTGGGCCACGAGCACTAATAGGTAATCAATAGGTAAAACCCATGATCTCCACCTGAAATTAAGGATATTTAATTTTTTTATGTGTTTTAAGACATATACACGAGTTGGGTATACATAGACCCGTGTACACATGTGTTTAGCTCAGGGAAATGTCGTGTATAGGGAGTAAAACATTGTTTTTTAAGTATTTGGACCGGGTCTAGAAGGAGGGGTTGCCCTAGGCCATGAGTGCAGCATCACAAACATCAACAGTGAGAGTTGGAGCTATAACACACAACAAAGAGGTGCTAAACTAGGGAATCCATTTACAGATAAAATTTACCGTCAAATTATGACGTGCATAGAATATAGGGATAATGTTGCAACTTGACTGGGTTAAACCTAAGGCACAATGATGGCTTTTGTGATAAATAATATAATGGAGATGGAGATATGTGACCTACCCCTATATTCCAAGTTCAAGGTAAAAGCACCTTAGGTGAAATGGATGTCACAATAGAAACTCCATTCTATGATCTAAAAACCATATAGAAAGACTAGGCCCATGGTTAAATCACATAATGAAAGAAATCAAGCACGGATGAGGTAAAAACAAGACGATATATAATTTGATTTTTTCAAGTTTATGATTTTTTTTTACATTTTGGCATATATGTGTAATGGAAAGGTTCACACCACACATCAAACCAAAAAGAGATAAAACATTACACACACTCCTATCTACACAATGTACAAGTACAACTCAATCTAATAGGTTACATCAAAGTGTGCCCACTTCTAAACATATGCCAAGGATTCCCATACGTGAACTCATGGAGGAGTAGAGGTAGCACATGGCACACCATGATGGGGTAATTCCATAGAAATTTGAACTTCCATATTCTTAAAGGTTGAAGATTGCAGCAAACACCTACAACCATAGCGGTATTAGGAATGACATCAGGACATATAAAGTGTGTGGTCTCATGAGCTACTGTGGCTCCTTAACAAGAACTATCAAGACATAAAGGAGGTACAAGACACTCATCGATAATAGGAGAGGTTTTGGACAATTCACTTGCAAGTTCAGCATTAGAAATCCACGACTCGACTTAATATATGGGTGGCACATCCAAGGAGGTCCAAGAAAACGTGACCGAGATTGATTCAAGATTTTTTTTCCAATCTCTACCTTTTCCAATTTGGGAAGACTAAAGGCATGAAAATGAATAATCTCCCTATGATTATCAAGAGATGAATCAATGACCTCTAATATGACTTGTCAATAACAGGACTCTTTGTCAAGGGAGTTACTTGGAAGAGGTGGAGTGATGGCTCGTGTGGGAAAAGGATCTTGGTCATATTCCATACTATGATGGAGTATCTGACCATGATCAAGAGGTATTAATGGGATTGCCAAATATCAAATTGTTTCCAATAAAGGTGAGGTATGTTCACCATGCTGATCAACATATATAGACGAAGGAACCCCCCAAGGTTCAGGTGACACATCGGATCTATATGTGACAATAGAGATCATATGCATGGGAGCAATGGTAGATGAAGAAGGAATGTCATGTGGGGGTAAAGGAAAGACACCAATAAGGGATGATATTTTAATAAACCCACACCAACACTCTCATAACTCCTAGGGTTATTTCCAACAAGTAGGATAGAATTTCCCGTAAGGTTAAGTTGGGTTGAAAAAACATAATAATCCAACTGATCAATTTTTACTATCTTTCATTCACAGGGAAAGAAAATAATATGAAGTTTCCTATTGTGACAAAATTAGCCCCCTAGATTATTGTCGAAGTTTCCTAACTTCTCGAGCCCATAGGTGTCTAGATACATTCTCCCAAAGGATAGAATGAACCTATATAATCTCAAAAAGAGGGAACAGGTTAAGATCTAGGATCCATATTGTAATGTGGGAGCTTTTCTACACTGGGATATCCTCCAACTTGCAACTTCACTTCCTTCTCCTAATGTAGCAGAGTTCTTGCACTATAATATGGGTACCTGTTCTCGCCCCCTTTCCTCTTGGTGAGATTATATAGGTTCATTATATCTTCTAGGAGAATGTATCTAAACACTAAGGGGCCTAAGAAGTTCAAAAAATTATACTGTTATCACTCAGGTTGTCCCTAAGCTCTTGAAGGGATACGGCCGAGGTAACCACAAACCAATCTTTGGATTACAGGTTCTAGCCCACCTGTAATCAGAGAGGGCTCTCTCTTGATGATTTAGCTTTGTTGATGATGATTTTAGGCTAGCTATTGGGTTCAGTGGGCTTTGTTTAGGTTTGGATGGTGTTTGAATGGAAGGAAGATGCATTCAAGCAGAGAGGCATGCATAGAATGATAAGTTTCAAACCATTGGGCATGGAGTCAAGGAGTAGGACCGCAGGTAGGCTTTCTTGATCACAAGAGGAATATCGAGCAAGGTAGTTGCACATGAAACAACCTTCAACCTAAAGCGATGGAGTGAAATGTAAGGAATGAGAGGCAATTAAGAATCTCTCAATCAGCTTAACAGAGGGAAGGAAAATGAGCTCTATCTAGGGGCAGTTAGGAATCCCTAGATAACTATCATACATGGTGAGTTAGGGAAAATATGAGCCAGGTGGAATTCATATTTATGCCTAAAATAGATGAAAAACATAAAGAAACAACAGAAACTGAGTATAGAGTGCAATTAAACAAGTTCTAAGCTAATCTTTCTTTCTGTTGCTTAGATAATGATATATGAATGGAAAGACAGAGGTAAGAAACACTTATTGAGTCATGTATCAGCACAAGAATTCCACATTCACTCTCCAACCATTAAACGCAATACACAATTCATTCTCCGAGCTCATAAGCAGTCTTTGATTATAGAAATTATCAAATATACAGTGCGAGTCTCTGCTCAAGCAAAACATCCAACCAACAAAAACCAACCCTCATTACATTGTTCAGGGTCATCTTTATAGGTAAAATATCCAAAATTATTTATTACAGCTAACCTAAATAGGTCTGCGGGAAAGCTTTTTTAAACCTAAACTTGTGCTGGAACTAAATGCGAGTAAATATCCTTTGGGCTGCGCCAGAGGCAGCCGGATCAAAATGAGTTAATATGGTGTCCTTGGTGACCTGGTGCAGTGGTTCTGCAATAACTGTGCTTTGAGTTCTGGTCCATTGATCTTATGTGACTTTGATGTGCAGTAAGTGTGATTTGAGGTTTCTTTGATTGCCTTTACTATTTTGTTGACTTTGCTAGAGGGTTCTTTAATGTTTTCCTGCTTTGGGCCACTGACAGATCTTTACTGATACACTTTGCCACATCCTGATACTCTTTGACATTAATTTTGGCTTCGATCTTGCTCTGATACACTTTGATACTTGAACTGGGCCTCTCTCTTTCTTCTGATATGCTAAAAATTGCAAAATCGGGCCTTTTCTACCCTTTTCGACACAAAAAGGGCTGAGGAATCAAAAGATTCCCCAAAAATTCCCCAATATGGCCCATTTCCCATAGCGATGTGTGATTAGCGCTAAGCGCTAATCGAGCATCGGAAATTACCTCAAAATTTCAATCTGTGGCTCCGAAGCCTCAATTTTGCAGTTACGCATTTTTCAGTTGCTGACGTCAGCGGTATGGCGGATGACGTCAGCAGTGGGGTCCTCTTGTACGGTGATGACGTCAACAGGGTGATGTGGCAGGTCGACGTAAGCAAGTAGGGGTGAGATGGTGGAAACTTGGCAGGTGACGTGGCACTCATGTCACGCGAGGGGAGGGCGGTTTTCGGGTTTGTGGCACACCGCTTTTGCGCCTGGGTGGTATTGGCATGGGGGGCTTTGCCACAGCCAGGAGGGCGATGCGTGGCGGGGGTACAACAGCAAAAATGTCGATCTCTCGGGCGGTAACCCTCGGCATGTCGGGGTGTGAAAATACCCGCCCACCGTAGATCGCGGGCGCACTAGATCTGACGGTTGGCGGATGAGGTAAGGTGGCGGATGGATAAGAAGGGGGCCGCGTGCCAATTAAATTTTAATATTTAGTTTGGCGGGGGAAAAACTTTAGAAAAATGGGTTTTTTGGGGTTAAATCCGAGCGGGGTTAATTTATTTATAGGCAGGACTTTAGGAAAAAAGGGCGGGCATAGGTTTTGCGCAACGGAAGGAGGAATTTATGCCATGGAATGAGTCCAAGGGCATTACAAAGAGGTTTGTTATACTTTGGGGGGGACTTAATGCACAAGAAGGGGTCCTTTGCACTGGGAGATGGCTTTTTTGAGACAAAAGGAGGGTTGTTACTAAGTTCTAGATAAACTTAGCAATTCCCAAGTGAAATTTATGGTTATTTTTCAACCAGGGGGAGGGGATAAGTATATAGGGGAGTTATAAATATAGTTTTTAGTAGGGGAAGCGGAACTAGATAGGGAGCTACATAGTAAAAGTTAGTAGTTAATATGACAAATGATAAGAAAATGCTAAGTATGTGAATCTCAGGCCTTTTTAAGGGGAAAAATGATTTATAATGGGAGTATGAATATTCCTTGGTCAAAGCAGATCTTTACCAAGGCAGTTTGATATGAAAATGGTGAAGCTGAGAGATATCAAGCAGATCTTGACCTCTTTGGGAGGTTAGTGAATGATTTGGGGAAGGAGGAAGAAGGGGGAGTTAGACATGCCTCGCTTGAGTCCTTAAAATGGCCACTTCCTGATAATTGTGACCTGAACAGATATGACACTTGAAAACATGAAATTGATCACAAATTAACATTCTGCAACCTCAAAACTACCTACCCAGCCTACTTACCTAGCATTTTCTCTTCTTTTTGGTTTGGGTGCACTTAGACTTCCAGACCCAGCTGTTCAACTTTTTCTTTTTCTATCCTCCTATCTACATCTACACTTATTTCATCCAGGGGCTCAGATTAAGCTGTTGAGCACCCTTGCTTCTCTACCTATCTAGGGATCTACCAAGATAAATCTGTTTGGACAGATGTTAATTCTCTATATTCTAAAACAGGAAATTGAACCCTAGGGAGACCAATATTAAACTGTTTGGATCTCCCTATCACCGGAAATTCTTCAAAAATGGACTAGTATATCAAAATTGGAACACAGCAGTGGCACTTGAACTGGCACTTTCTCTTGGCATCCTTTTCTAGCATCTGTAGCAAATATGGAACATTGCAGCATGCAAATAATGACATATTTGGCATGTAAAAATGTCAATCATGAAAGATGAGTAACCTGCTGCAGTAGGAGGCTAACAGTGGCTCCACTTGGGGATGGCTTTTCCTTGTGAAAAGTCAAGAACAACAAGTCAGACTGCCTGGATCTTCTATTGTTGCTTTTAATTGAAAATTTTCAGTGCTGACTGTCTGATAATTGAAAATGTGGGAATGAGAATAGCACTTTCTCTCAATTGAAGTGTCTGTGACCTGTGTAGCACCGCCTGCTTTCTTCTATGTGCTTTATTGCTTGGACTTTATATACAAAATGAAATAAAATGCTGATATATACAAACATTTGTGTACAAACATCATCTTTCTGGGAGATTTTCAACAAAAGGGATCATGATAATGTTTTAACATTTGGCCATTTACAAGGCCTTCTTCAGCTGTGTTGCCATCTTCAGATTTGAGGAAATATGTGTTGTTGCCTTGCACTACGCTAATAATGAATGGACCTTTCCACAGAAAATCAAACTTAGCATGTTTGCCTTTGTCTTCTCTTCATGAATCCCACCTTAGAACTTTGCTGCCAACCCGGAAATCCTCAGCCTTGGCTCTCTTATCAAACATTATTTTGAGCTTTTCCTGCAAAATTTGAGCTCTGTCATACACTTGATCTCTAGTTTGCTGAAGGTGAATGGTCTGATTAATTCTTCTTTGAATATCATTTGGTTTAGCCTGGATCTCCTGTAACAGTTTGATAGTAGGAATGCCCAAAGATGAAGGAAATTTGGCTTCCATGCCATATAATATCTCATAAGGGCTCATCCCAATGGATTTCTTGGTTGAAAGTCTGTCTGCCCATAGGGCATTTGTGAGCTTCCTATGCCAACTCTTTTTGTTTTCTTCCAGCACTTTTTTATAATGTTGATGAGACTTTTGTTGGATGATTTGGCCAAGCCATTACCTTGAGGATAATAAGCTGAAGAGTGGCCCAAGGTAATGTAAAATTTATGGCAGAAGTTGATCATCTTTTTGGATTTGAAAGTAGTAGCATTGTCAGTGATGATTTTCTCAGGGCAGCCAAATCTAGAAAGGATATTGTCTTCAAGGAACTAGATAATAGTGGAGTTATTGGCTTGCCTACATGGGATGGCCTCAATCCACTTGGTGAAATAGTCGGTGGCTGTTAAAATCCACTTGTGCTAGCCTGAAGAAGAGGGGTGGATTTCACCTATGAAGTCAAGACCCCATTGTTGAAAACATTGTTCAGTTGAGATAGGCTTCAGGGGCAAAGGGAGTAGTTTTCTTTTTCCTTCAAAGATTTGGCATTTGTGACCTGAGACAACAAATTTTTTGACATCTGCAAATAGAGAGGGCCAATAATAACCAGCCCTTAAAATCTTGTCAGCAGTGGAATCCCAATATAGATTTCCTCCATAGTCCCCTGCATGGAACTCTTTCATGATGCTGTTGGTTTCATTTATGGTTAAACAGTTTAGCAGTATTCCTTCATGATTTTTCCAAAACAAGGCACCATCTAAGACACAGAACTTTAGAGCTTTCATCTTCAAAAATCTTTTCTTGGTTCTGGACAATCCTGGGGGAGCACACAGGTTTAACAATGCATAGTAAATATCAACATACCATGGGGATTGTAAAAAGGTTTCACTAATCTGTGGAGTCGCCAGCTCCTGTTCACTGTCCAGCTGGTTGATGTCTAAGGCCTGAAGATTTGTTTCAGACATTAGCTTGGCTAAACCTTGTCCCTTTATCATCTTTGTGGGTTTTATCTCAATGTCATATTCAAGAATACTGGCAATCCATTTGCCTCTTTTGCCTTCTAGTCCCTCTTGAGTTAATATGTCTTTTACAACAGAGTTTGGGACATAGGCAATCACATGTGAATACAAAATATAGACTCTGAAGTCTTTGATGGCTTTAACAAGGGCATAGGCATGTTTTTCCATGATTTGGTATTTCAAGGGTGCATCTCTTAAGGCTCGGCTGAAAAATGCGATTGGTTTTTCATTTCCTTGATCATCCTTTTGCAGAAGGAGAGCAGCTATGGTGTGTTCTGAAGCAAAGGAAAAGATGATAAAATCCTTGTCAAATTGTGGACTTGTGAGTACGGGCGTTTGAGTCAAGGCATCTTTGATACTCTCAAAAGCCTGCTTGGTTTCCAGAGACCATCTTACCTTAGCATCCTTTTTTAACATATTACTTAATAGTCTTATCAGTTCTGCTACGTTTGGGATAAATCTCCTTAGGAAATTGATCTTTCCAAGGAATGCTTCAACTATTTTATGTTTCTTGGGTATGGAATTTGAAGGATTGCTTGAATTCTTTCTGGATCAATTTTGATATCGTCTTTCGAGATGATGTGGCCTAGAAACTTACCTTCCTCAAGGCCAAACAAGGACTTTATGGGGTTCAAGGAAATGCCATATTTCCTGCATGTCATGAAGATCAGCCTTAAGTGCTTGAGGTGTTCTTGATCAGATTTGGAGAAAGGGGTTAAGTAATCAAGATAGACAACAAGGAATTCATGGATTTCCTTGGCAAATGCAATATCCATTGCTCTTTGAAAGGTGGCACCGACATTCTTTAGCCCGAAAGGCATTTTAACATACTTAAATGTTCCCCAGGGTGTGGTAAAGGTTGTCTTGTCTTGGTCATATTGGTGAACAAGTATTTGATTGAAACCTAAAAATCCATCTAGTAAAGAAATTCTAGAGGAACCCACTACTCTTTGTAGGATGTGGTGCATTTTAGGCAAAGTGTAATGGTCTTTTAAAGAGACCTGGTTTAAGTTTCTTAGGTCTACACATAGTCTGATCTCACCTGATGTTTTCCTTGTGGGAACTAGATTGGATACCCATTCAGAAAATCTAATTGGTGCTATGATACCTGCTTCAAACATTCTCTTTACTTCCTTCTCAATGAGGGGAAGAAGCATATGGTTTATACTTCTAAGTTTTTGCTTGAATGGTTTTTGATTTGGTTTTAAGGGAATGGTATGTTGAATCACTGAGGTGTCATAGGACTTCAAGTCCTCATAACTCCAAGCAAATAGATCTTGGAACTCTTTGAACAAATCCACATACTTTGGCTTTTGATCATGGGGCATATTTTTGGACAACTTAGTCATTTTGGGTTGTTCTGCTGTCCCTATGTTGTGTTCTTCGATGGCAGCATCTAAAGGCTCCATTTTTGGCTTTTTGGGCACATCATTGTCATCAAACATGTCTTCTAATGGAGTAAGGCCAGCAGGCAAAAAATTATTCTTCAGATCAATGAACTCAACCTCTGCTTTGGTGGTTTCCTCTAAATGCATGTGTTTCAGCTATTCTATGTTTGCATTGTCAAAAACAGTTGGGTTAAGGATTTGTTTTGCTGTTGCAGCTGTTACAGCATGCTGATTTTCATTTGTTTGTTGTTGGGGATTGTTCACAGCCTATATGTCAATGTTTAAATTTGAAAACTCGCCCTCAAGAGTAAGGAAATTGTTAATGTGGGCGTCATTTTCAAATACTTGCCAATCTCTAATATTGTTAGGAATAGCGGGCCTATGTTTTATCTCAGCAGTAAAATGGTGATTTGGCTCAAAGGGAAGCTTGCATGTACTAGCAAAAGTGGCTAGGCTGTGGGCATGTATGTTATGGTTTCTAAAAATCTTGGCAAGCTTGGATCTAGCGAAGGTGTTAAGTATATCTGTTGCAGCAGCCCTATAGGCCCTCATCCTATTGTCATTAGTAACGAAGTTGCCCTTCATTTGTTGGATGATCAAATCGGAGTCACCTAGAATGGACACTTTTGTAGCTCCTAGAACTTTGAGCAGTTTTAGGCCTAAGAGGAGAGCTTCATACTCTGCCATGTTGTTGGTACATCTGAAATTTAGTCTATAGGCATGGCCTTCTGCATGATTTTGATGTGTATTGTCAATCCATACACCTGCCCCTGCTCCTAACTTGTTGACAGAACCATCAAACTCTAAATACCATGTAATTTCTTGTTTTTGGTTTGTATCAAGAGTTTCAGTTATTTTAGGATTGGGCAGATCTAGAACCTTAGTTTGAGGAGGTTCTTCTTGTTTACTGGTTTCCTTGACTGTTGTGACTATTTCATGGGCATGGGCAACCGGTTCTTTATTTATGCATGTCTCTAGCTCTGAAGCTAGAGGCTTCTCACCAGTTGGAGGATCGTTATCATCATTAAAAAGAATAAATGAATCCATATCAGAATGGATTGAGTAAATTGTAAACTTTTGGGGCATCTCCTCACTACTCACCACATACTTCATCAGTGTTTCTCTGTACAGTCTCTTTGGTTTCCCAAAGACAGATATAGTGGAATAAGAGAGGTCGAGTTGAAGGGATCCTTGGAGTTTTTCTCCCCATGATCTCGATAGGAGCATGCCGTATTTGGTTCGAATGTCAGCAACTACTACGTCCATTAGGATTGTCTTGTTGGGAAATTGGACTAAAGACACACAAAGGTCTTTGATTATTAAGCCTAAGCATTTGACTTGACTTGAGTCAAAAGAGTATAGATCCTTGTAGGGTCTTGTGACATCAGGTTTAGCTTCCCATCACAGCTTTGGCATAAGATTGTGTGAGGCACCTGAGTCAACATAGCATGCACAAAAGATTTTGTATGTATGTGAGACTGACATAAAAAGGTGGGAATAGATCCATATGTTGTTTTTCCATTAACTTCTGGACCAAACAGCAGCTCAGGGGTATCATCTAAAACATTTACATCATCCCTGACCTTTGGTAGTTGAAGTGATCTTTGAATTTGTTGCCTATATACATCATGTTTGGCAAGTTCTGAGAGGGGGATAGATATTTTAAGTTTTCCAATCTCTGCTTCTAAATTGAATGGTTTTTCTGATGGATCCTTAGTGTTAATAGTAGCAAATTTCTCCTTTTCAAGAATACTCTCTCTATTTTCCTTTGGATTGTCTATGTTATGGTGAATGACAGTTTGTGGTATTTCTGTCTTGGGAAGATTTTTTGGAGTGCTGTTCAAATTTTCTTTTGAGGAAGAAGGAGGCAGAGGATGATCAATAGGAGGTTGTATGTCTGTTATGTCCTCTAGAGTTACCTGATGCGGGTTTGGGACAGCAATATCAGCTGGTTCTATTATGACAACCCTGCCTTTAATCTTATTAGGTTGTTTGTTGTCCTTCGTTTTGCTAGGTTCAGGGATATCAATGGTTCTTGTTCTCAACTTATATTGTTTGTGGACCTCATATACAGTAGAATCATAGCCTTGTTTGAAATCAAAAGACTCTCTCGTCTTGGTTTGAAATTGTTTTATATCAGGGTAGTCTTGGTTTTCTTGAGTGAGAAAGATTTTCTACTCATTTTTCGAATCTATCAAGTTCATGTGAGTCTCTTCTGTGGGCTCACTGGATGTGGATGCCTTTGTGTAGTTTTCTTGGAAAGGAGGCCTAATATCATGGTCGGGACTAGCCCTTCCAGCATTTGTGGTTTGATTTTTCCTGAAGTCTGGAATCCTTATGGTGTTGGGTTGTTGCCCTTCCCATGATGATTTCCTCTCAACACTCTCTACTCTGTCTCCCAGCCTATGCATGCCATTGATAATAGCATCTAACTTCTGGTCTAAGGCTGAGGTTTCTTCCTTAAAGGTAGTTCTTCTATCGGTTCTAGCTCTATTTCTTTTGGCAATTAGGTTTACCTCCACACTAACAGCAACATTTTGCATTTCTGCAAGACTTTGAGGGGCTCTTTCCCTTAACTGATATGCCATTTCAACATCAAAACCATGAGGGAATTTGTATAAAGCAAGATCAGGTGGAGGTCTTAAGTTCTGTGGTATCGCATTGTAGACATTATTGAACCTTGCACAGTAGTCCAAAATGGTTTCCTGAGGGCCTCGTTTGATAGTGTCATACTCAGATAATATGTGCAAGGGGTCTTTCTTTTTCTCCCATCTATTGATAAATGACTGATATAAGGCTTCTGGGTCTCCTATGGTATTGGTTGGGAGTGCTCTAAACCAAGTCCTGACATCACTCGTCAAACTTTGGACAAAAATCTTCATTCTTACACTATCGTCATCAATCTCATAAGTCTCAAAGTAGTCCTACATTTTCTTTGTATGCTGAAGGGATGTGCAGGCATTTGTGCCATCAAAATAGGTGATTTTTGTCTGGTAATTCTGAGGCATAGCCCCGGGATTTGCAGGCAGCTGTAAAGGTGCATATCTATTTGCCATATTAACAGGGATAAGTGGAACAACTGGGGCAACTGGGATATTTGGAGTAGTAGTGGTGGTATGCGCAGTGGATGGAGGTGTGGAAACAGGGTTTGAAGAAGTGGATGTTGAACAAGGGGAAGTAGGGTTTGAGCGAAACCGAACTTTAACAGGGGTTGCAAAATGGCTACGTTGCGTTGTTTCAGGACTGGAAGCAATCAAACCTTCTTGTTGCTCTTGTTTTCTAATGATCTTAGGAATTATATTGGGGTTTTCAAAAACATCTGGGGGATTCAGATCTCGATTTGATCTTGTGTAATGTGAATTCTTCTTGGGAGCCAGCTTCTAGCTTGGTTTTTGAGAATTTTTCTAAGAATACAGGTTAAAAGAAACATTTATAGGTCAGTTTCTTCCTTTGTAGAGCTTCAGACTAGTTTTGTGAGATTATCTGAGGAAGTTCCCAAGTGGAGTCGCCATTATGTTATCACTCAGGTTGTCCCTAAGCTCCTAAAGGGATACGGCCGAGGTAACCACAAACCAATCTTTGGATTGCAGGTTCTAGCCTACCTGCAACCAGAAAGGGCTCTCTCTTGATGATTTAGCTTTGTTGATGATGATTTTAGGCTAGCTATTGGGTTCAGTGGGTTTTGTTTAGGTTTGGATGGTGTTTGAATGGAAGGAAGGTGCATTCAAGCATAGAGGCATGCATAGAGTGATAAGTGTTGGAAATAATACTGAGAGGGGGGGTGAATCAGTATTATCAAGTCAGTAACACTTTTTTCTTTTTCATACTCAGATTCATATATGCGACTACGGTTAAGGATATCTGCGTATATACGCGACTGTGATAAAGGCAACCAGCGTACATGCAGTAATCTTATGTTCAGTTAACTTATCTTCAGTAAATGCATCAGAACATTATTAACCATATTAACAGTAATCAGGTGCAGTAAACAGAACAGATCATCACACATAAAGAGCACACATGAACACCATG